>JAWQEG010000271.1:0-7500 GCA_033782935.1 Petrolisthes cinctipes | reverse complement strand
GTCGTGACCCAGTTTTTACTATGACACCATTCTCGCGACCCATACAGAAAGATATTTTACAAATGATCAGAATTATCAACCGAAGAAAATACAAGGCCAGACGCTGAAACATAATATTTATGATTAAAAGGCATTCTAACCAGAATTATAAACACTGCCTCACCTACCCTCCCTTTCTCTCTCACACACTCATTCAAGAAGGCTAATATTTGTGCTATGATTTGTTTTATTTATAATTAAATATATGAATATTCGATTATAAAAATATGTTAGGTGGATTCATGTCTGAACTTCATATTTATTTTATTGTCACGAATATTATTATTCTATTTTATTCATGTATTTATATTTGTGAGCCTGCGACGCAGTTTGGAGGAATTCGGGACCCGTAATTTGAAGAACCAGGGTTTAAAGAAGTGCATACTGCATTAACGTAAGTGGATATAGAAGAAAAGAAATGTGATGATTTGAGGCGAGGGTGAGGGGGAAGAGGGTAAGAAAAATGAAGGTGATTAGTTGAAAAGTAATAATAAACAAATATAATTAGAATATCTGTTACATTATGTCCTTTAAATAAAGGCACTGTCTTTTGTTCACCATCGTAGTGGGATAGACTACTGAATATATATATTATCCTTTGGATATTAGACAGCTATCCCTGTATTCCTTTTATCCCTCGTGCTTACCCCGTAGGGGAGTATTGCCTGTAATGATGTGGGCAATACTTTAAGGGTTTTGGCGCCCCTTCGGCCCCAGCCACTAGCTTACATTTCTTCAACTGTCCCTCCTATCTTCCTATTTCCTTCTTGCTTGCTGTCACACCTCTCTATCACCTTTTCCTGGTGCTATATGACCTCGCTGTTGCGCCACCTAATATCAATCAAATTCCTCGTGCTTGTAGTCCACCCTATTTATCACCTTCTCCCAAGCCCAGCTGCTTTTTTTTTTTTTTTTTTTTTTTTTTTTTTGTGTGTGTGGCAGAAGACGGTTAATTTTATAAAAATTTTAATAATCATATTTGTCAACAAATTCATTAAGATATTTACCAGGATTTTTTCTTCTAAACATGCATTTCCTTAAAAATATTTAATGTTAAACTTGAATAGGCGCCGCTATATGGCGTTTTCAATAAACTTGGTCTAATTTTATGAATAGGCTATATATATTACAGTATCTCTCAAGTAACTGGCAACCTTACACATCCTCCCTACTGTCTTATCCCTCTCTCGCTTGACCTTCCCTCCTTTCTTACCGTTTATCTTTTCTTTCTCATATTTTTAACCTTCTCATTCGTTCTTAAACAGTTTTAATGACATAGGCCTTTCTCCCTTATCACTTATAGTCCAATTATATGATTCGAAAATTACGGCTGAGATTATGTTGTTGATCGCATTTTGGTTCTCAATATGTAGAGGTTGATTGATTGATTGATATTAGGCGCCGCAACAGCGAGGTCATATAGCGCCAGAAAACGGTGATAGAGAGGTGAGACAGCAAGCAGGAGGAAATGAAAAGAAAAGAGGGATAGTTGAAGAACTAAAAGCTAGTGGCTGGGGCCGAAGGGGCGCCAAAACCCTTAAAGTATTGCCCACATCACTAATGCAGGCAATACCTCCCTACGGGGTCAATATGTAGATCAGAAAAAACAATATTATTCCTCCTCCAGTAGTGACGCCTTCCGTTACACGAATATGAGGTTTTCTCATCCGTCCAGATCACTCTCTTCCAAAAATCCTCTTGCTTGTCAACATATTGTTGGGCAAACCGTAGCCTTCTTTCGCGATGTTGGTCAGTTAGAAATTCCTCGTTTGCTGGGGTCCTGTGATGCACACCAGCTTTGTGCAACACTCTTCTGATAGTCCTCGCGCTAACATCAAGGTCTGTGCATTGGCTTCTGCGGTGTGTAGTGCAACGTGGTGGTCTTCCGCGTGATAGGTTGCCATACTAGTAGGCAGGTATAATAAAAGATAATTTCTTTATATTGGGGTTGGGAGAAGGTGATAAATAGGGTGGACTACAAACACGAGGGATTTGATTGATATTAGGT
This sequence comes from Petrolisthes cinctipes, assembly GCA_033782935.1. NCBI lineage: Eukaryota > Metazoa > Arthropoda > Malacostraca > Decapoda > Porcellanidae > Petrolisthes > Petrolisthes cinctipes. The sequence goes on along the minus strand of JAWQEG010000271.1, from coordinate 5,453 downwards.
GGCGCAACAGCGAGGTCATATAGCACCAGGAAAAGGTGATAGAGAGGTGTGACAGCAAGCAAGAAGGAAATAGGAAGATAGGAGGGACAGTTGAAGAAATGTAAGCTAGTGGCTGGGGCCGAAGGGGCGCCAAAACCCTTAAAGTATTGCCCACATCATTACAGGCAATACTCCCCTACGGGGTAAGCACGAGGGATAAAAGGAATACAGGGATAGCTGTCTAATATCCAAAGGATAATATATATTCAGTAGTCTATCCCACTACGATGGTGAACAAAAGACAGTGCCTTTATTTAAAGGACATAATGTAACAGATATTCTAATTATATTTGTTTGTTATTACTTTTCAACTAATCACCTTCATTTTTCTTACCCTCTTCCCCCTCACCCTCGCCTCAAATCATCACATTTCTTTTCTTCTATATCCACTTACGTTAATGCAGTATGCACTTCTTTAAACCCTGGTTCTTCAAATTACGGGTCCCGAATTCCTCCAAACTGCGTCGCAGGCTCACAAAAATAAATACATGAATAAAATAGAACAATAATATTCGTGACAATAAAATAAATATGAAGTTCAGACATGAATCCACCTAACATATTTTTATAATCGAATATTCATATATTTAATTATAAATAAAACAAAATCATAGCACAAATATTAGCCTTCTTGAATGAGTGTGTGAGAGAGAAAGGGAGGGTAGGTGAGGCAGTGTTTATAATTCTGGTTAGAATGCCTTTTAATCATAAATATTATGTTTCAGCGTCTGGCCTTGTATTTTCTTAGGTTGATAATTCTGATCATTTGTAAAATATCATTCTGTATGGGTCGCGAGAATGGTGTCATAGTAAAAACTGGGTCACGACTGAAGAAGATTTAGAACCCTGCTTTAAACTGTTGGTGATTCGATACCGTTCACAGTGTATGCTTCATTCATTTCTCCTGACACACGGCTTCTCTACCTGATCATTCGTTACCCTCCTATATAGCTCCGCCCACATTTCTCTCCTCCTCTCCCACTAACATCCCCCCTCCCTCCACCTGCAACTGTTACCAGATCCGATCAGGCCCAAACCAAGTCGCTGGTAGAAGAAGTGTAGACCTTTGATCTGTCCGGAGCTGTACCTCTAAACACACACACTCCTTCGCATGCACCTTTCTTTATACACACACACATACTTCTCACCATGTACAGTACACTCTACAAGATTTCCACCTGGACCACCCCCTCACTTGGCTTGGCTAACGTGGCAACAGAGATCGTTTGTGTGAGCTCCTGTGCATATACAAAACAACATTTTGAATCGGCAAAGCTTCATCTTCCGTATTTGGGTCGGAAAAAGGGGGAGGGGGGAGACAGACGGCTTGGTGGGTGGAAGATGGGGTGGTAGTGCAGAAAAGAGGAGTCCCATATGCTAATGCAACATTACAGCCATTTTAATACATTTATTATCGTATTAGTAATGCGTTATCCCCAAAGTAATACAAAATTTATTTACATATATTCATTTTTGTAGACACACCTGACTACACACTTGGACACCAATCTCACCTGAAAGCTTTTTTATAGGTCATTATGCCATGTCATATTTTTACTTCCTAATCTTAACATTATTCTTGAACACCGTCGGAAGGTTGGTTGTCTAAGTTTTCTTTTTTTTTTCTTTTTAATGTTCCGGCACTGGACATAGGCATCATCAAGCCCGTTGTCGTGGCCCAGGTCAACTGCTACTCTCTCTCTCACACACACTCACACTCACACACACACACACACGTCACGACTTCCAAACTGGTACCCAGCCACAGAAGGAGGGAAGTGAGGGTAATTCCTAAATATTGCAGTTGTTATGGTACCAGTGAGGGTGTTATGGTACCAGTGAGGGTGTTATGGTACCAGTGATAGTGATATGGTACAGCACCAGAGAGGGTGTTTTACAACGTTCGGTCGCCTTATAGTTAGTGCCACAAACTCAAATCGGAAGAGTAAATATTCTCAAGCCCTCAACTGAGAAGATTCGATCTACCGACCGATAGATTACTGTATAAAATCTTTAATAATGTTTAATAATCTTTAATAAGCTTCCGTCGCCTTTTCAACCATTCCCTGAATGAAAACAATCTTATATTTTCACCTATTCGTTCCAAAACTACACAATTTTCTACAAGTTTTATTCCCTTTGTTATTAAATTGTGGAATGAACTCATAATGTTTTTTGCTTCCGTAATCTGTTTGTGTTTTTTTTTAATTCTTTTGTTCACTCATAGCTTACTATAATAATAATAATAATAATAATAATAATAATAATAATAATAATAATTTATTATTATTATTATTATTATTATTATTATTATTATTATTATTATAAAAACACACGCCCGCGCACACTCACACATACACATCTTTGCATGCACCTCTACACAAACACACACACGCACATACACACACACACACAAACACTTTTCCACATGCACATCTCTCTACACACGCAAACACAAACACTCTTTCTCGTTCGTGTTTCGTGGCAATATTTGAAGGACTAATTGAAGGCTTCTGATTCCTCCTGACCATGCCACGAAACACACTCCATCCATATAGGTGTGTGTGTGTGTGTGTTTCGTGGCAATATTTGAAGGACTCATTTACCTCCAATTTTCTGATTACATCACACACAGGGTCCCTTAAGGGGGTAATACACTTTTGGTATATTGGAGCTCCTCAATTCCTCCTAAGTATGATTGGAAGCAGGACCAGATAGACAAAGATAATGATGTTTTGTTGCCTGGAATAGTTTGGAGGAATCAGTTGCTCCAGATTAAACAAAAGTGAATAACCACCTTAATTAATGAGTACCTATACCTTCCTTTCTATAGGGTTTGATTGGGACCTTCACTTCCGATGGGTGGCGTTGACGAAGGAAGAGAGAATCCGTCAACACACACACCCTACTAATGTTTACAGGTTAGTTAGTATATATACCAACCAACACTAATGCTATTACTTACACTGCTACTAACACTAACACCCTACTAATGTATATAGGTTAGTATATATACCAACCAACACTAATACTATTACTTACACTGCTACTAACACTAACACCCTACTAATGTATATAGGTTAGTATATATACCAACCAACACTAATGCTATTATACTTACACTATGAATAACACACCCACTACTAATGTATATAGGTTAGTATATATACCAACCAACACTAATACTATTACTTACACTGCTACTAACACTAACACCCTACTAATGTATATAGGTTAGTATATATACCAACAAACACTAATGCTATTACTTACACTGCTACTAACACTAACACCCTACTAATGTATATAGGTTAGTATATATACCAACCAACACTAATACTATTACTTACACTGCTACTAACACTAACACCCTACTAATGTATATAGGTTAGTATATATACCAACCAACACTAATGCTATTATACTTACACTATGAATAACACACCCACTACTAATATTTATAGGTTAGTTAGTATATATACCAACCAACACTAATGGTATTATTAACACTATTACTAATACTAACACTCACACACTATTAATGTTAAAGTATATATACCAACCAACACTTATACTAACACACACACACACTACTAATGTTAAAGGTTAGTATATATACCAACCAACACTAATGCTATTATACTTACACTATAACCAACACTAACACATACACCCTACTAATGTTTATAGGTTAGTTACTATCCGTTTCAGCGCCGGACAGACGCTGTTTTTCGCAAATATCTCCTAGACGAATCGTTGTATCAATATAATATTTCAACACACTATCTTTAACACCCGGGCGTAATTTATGGCTGACATACCATATTCCTATATGTGTTATGCGAGGAGTTTACTCGTGAAAAATAGCTCAAAGCTTGCCAGTCATAATGACGCATTCGAAGGAAAGTGTGGCCCCCCCAACACCCTCCCAAACCATTCCTAACCACAACTACATCCCCCCCTTCTCACCCCTCCCTCCTCCTCTTCTCCCCCTAGCTCCTCGCCTCCCTCATCACTCGTGGCCCTCCCTATTTCTTCCATCACTGTATTATATATTAGAATGTTATGTAGATGTATATGTATAGATATGATTATTAACTAAGAGTATGGTGCAGTACAATTCTATAGAGGCAAGACGTATTTCACTTTGATAATTACTGTACAACAGCATGTTTACATACATGTAGTATGTAGAAGGTCCATGTTTGCAGTCCTTATGGTCAACCATGCAAGTGAACACGATGTACTGGCATTATCTGTGGTCTGGACCTTCTAGGCAAAGTTATTAGATACTGTGTACCTATTCATTATAAAATGTCAACTTGGTCCAGTTAATATAATGTTATTTTGTTGACTTGTCCCTTTTATATTTATATTATCACCAAATTATATATATATATATATATATATATATATATATATATATATATATATATATATATATATATATATATATATATATATATATATATATATATATATAATATATATATATATATATATATATATATATATATAATAGTGTAGGATTTAATTATGCAAACATGATAAAACAAAAATTTTTCACAATCACTGTCAAGGAAAACGTCATCGTCTTCATCATCACTGGCTTTCACGTTTGTACAATGTGGCAAGACGAAGAACAAACTCTGCCCTGCATCCACGGGGGCAAATGGACAACATTGTCGCTAATAGGTGCGCCTCGGCAGTCAATGATTTCTACCCTGTCACTACTTGAGTCATAGCCTCGGACTGGGGGGTACCTCATACCTCAGAGAGAGGGGGAGGGGATACGGGAGACTGTGAATATTCAATTAAGGCATAAATTCGTTATTTAAAAAGGTAAAGAACACATGAAGCAACCATGAACGATTATATTTAGTTGCCCAAAACCAAAATTAATCATTTTTCTGGTGGCCTTAGACACGTGGGTTATTATCCGGCTATACGGCCATTAACAACGGGATTAGCTATTGCTTTAATGGTCATTTGACCCACCCTGGTTTTCATGTCCACACACAACGGTAACTGTATTAAACAATATTACTAATGAACGATACGTATATACATACTGTCATAAAAAAAATAAAAAATGGAAGGTGGATGGTGTAAATAGGGGGGTGAAGAGTGAAACGGGGAGGGGGATAATGAGATATTGGGGTAGGGAAGGAAGGAATGGTGTGGGGGGATTTCGGGGTGTTGGTAGAGGGGTTACACGAGTACCCCACACTCGTCCGATTCTCTATAACGCCTTAGATATGATGACTGGATTAGGCTTAATATCACTCAGTAAACTCCTAACATAACACATATAGGAATATGGTATGTCAGCCATAAATTACGCCCGGGTGTTAAAGATAGTGTGTTGAAATATTATATTGATACAACGATTCGTTTAAGAGATATTTACGAAA
>JAWQEG010000270.1:57500-59794 GCA_033782935.1 Petrolisthes cinctipes | reverse complement strand
GTGTATGATTTTGTAGCACCTCATAATAATAATTGAGGGGGTTGAGTTGACGTAAGGTGTTGTATGATTATATATGATATGACCTGATTTATTTGCACGATGGAAGGAAAGTGTCGGTGGTTATTTGATTGTGGCTGTACATCCGGCTCCACTGCTGTGAGGGCCATACATACAGATTAATTATTATTTCATTGTCATTCGTTTGCTTCAGCATACATGCCTGCCAACCTCTATTACCATCTCTCTCTCTTACTAGTTAGTGCTTCAGATGTGTGTCTCGGACCAAAGTTTGTGGTTCACGCCTGGGAAAGGGAGCGCTTAATTAAAACACTACAGTGGAGCAGGCTGTACAGTCGCGGCACATAGTCCTTGCCCAGGGTGTAAAGGGAAGTCTGTTCACGGACTATGTGCCGCGACTGTACCAGCGAGGGTGTTTTACGACGTTCGGTGGCCTTGTAGTTAGTGCCTCAAACTCGATTTGGAAGAGTAAATATTCTCAGCCGTCACATGAGAGAATTCGATCTCCCGACCTATAGGTTACGAGTCCAGAACACTAACCCCTCAACCACCTCCCGTCGAGGGGATATACACATGAGAATTATAGAGAGATAGGTTACATCAAACCATGTACACATTAATACATACATACATGCACACATACATGAATACATACATCTATTCATCTATACATCCAGCCATACATACATACATCCACCCATACATACATATATACATACATCCACATATACATACATAAATATATACATACATCCACATATACATAAATACATACATCCACCTATAAATAACACATACATACATACATATATAGAGGAGAGTAGACGAGGTGGAAGAGTAGTTCTTTCTGATCGACCCCCTGGCTTAGCTTACGTCAGGAACCATGGGCTATAATGTTTACCTACAGGGGTGGCAGAGACAGTCAGTGGTGGTGGGGATAGGGAATGTGTGTGGTGGTGGTGGTGTTGATGGTGCTAGTGGAGGGGACAGGAAGTGTGGTGGTGGTGGTGGTGGTGGTGGTGGTGGAAGGGGATAGGGAGTGTTTGGTGGTGGTGGTGGTGATGGCGGAGGGGATAGGGAGTGTGTGGTGGTGGTGATGGTGGTGGAAGGGATAGGGAATGTGTGGTGGTGGTGGTGTTGATGGTGCTAGTGGAGGGGGACAGGGAGTGTGTGGTGGTGGTGTTGGTGGTGGTGGAGGGGACAGGGAGTGGTGTAGCGAAATATACATCATGGTGAGCTGATATTGTATAGATGAATGGAAGGAAGGCGGTGAGTCAGTAAGGGATGGAAAGAGGAAGGAGAAGACATAGAAGGTATAGAGGGGATGGGAGAGGGAAGGTGCATGGGAATTGATAATATTATACAGTGTTTGTTTGATGTTGAGAGAGAGAGAGAGAGAGAGAGAGAGAGAGAGAGAGAGAGAGAGAGAGAGAGAGAGAGAGAGAGAGAGAGAGAGAGAACAGACGTACAATACCACTTTGGAGTTAATTTGGAAGTGTCGTGAGTTCAGTGGCCCGCTTTGCCTTCCTCAGTCCTAACCTTCCTTCCTTCTTTCCTCCCTCTCTCAGTCTTCTACTTCGTTTCCTTCCTTCCTTCCTCCCTCCTTCTCCTATTTCGTTTCCTTCCTTCATTTCTCCCTCCGTACACATCTTCATTTTCTCCCTCCCTCTCCACCTTCATTTCCTTCCTTCCTCCGTCTCCTACTTCATATCCTTCCTTCCTTCCTTCCTTCCTCCGTCCACACCTTTCTTTTCACCCTCCCTCCCTCCCTCCCCACCTTCATTTCCATCCTTCCTTCTTTCCTTCCCCCGTCTCCTACTTCATATCCTTCCTTCCTTCCTTCCTCAGTCCACACCTTCATTTTCTCCCTCCCTCTCCTCCTTCAGTTCCTTCCTTCCTTCCTTTCTTCCTCCTTCCCTACTTTCATTTCCTCATTCCACCTCTCTGCATTTCTCAACTCTGCACCACAGCCTCGTCAATACAGTATATAGGGCAGTAGGCAAGAATATTGGTGGTGTATACGATGGCTTGGTTCCGGTACGATTGCACTGTAGTGTATCTATGGAGTCATCGTATCGGTACTACACCATCGTCAACACCACGAAAGTTCTTGCATACGACCCATAGTACTGACACACATGAAGCAGCACCTATATTACAACACATTAAATTTTATCGATTTTTATTCAGCTAATCAGATATTCAGCCTCGCCTAGAGACTAAAAAAATTAATATCTCCACCACGAAGGTCACGATCAATCTATACACTCAATATA
>JAWQEG010000270.1:0-52500 GCA_033782935.1 Petrolisthes cinctipes | reverse complement strand
TAGGAAGTGGTGCAATGGAGAGCGAGCTTCGAGTGCCAGTGAAGCACGATCTGTTGTTAAATTCAATAGTGAATGTCCACATACAATGCTGACAATGTGTGGAATGTGTGACGCATCACATCGAGAACATTTCTACCACGAATGAGTGCTGGTCTCCTGTCATGATTCTATACTCACATTCTCATAATATATTTAGAATATTACTGAGACACATGACTATCAATATATGACTGCAGTAGGAAAGAGAGGCGTGTCCTTACATTTGTTCTACTAAATATGGAATGAAAACCTTTAACACAAGAAAGATGATGACGTACAGTAAGTCTTTAAATTATTGTATGTCATTCCAGAGGTTAGTATTTAATTCAAGGGACACGCGACTGCAAGCAAGATAGTGGAATGAATGAGGAAGTAGGGAGAGTGAAAAGAGTGAGTGAGTGAGTGAGTGTATGGAGAAGGAAGAGAATGGGATGAAACAATGAGCTAGTGTAAGGAGAGGTAAGAGAGTGAGGTGGAGTGGGTGAGTTGTAGGGTGGAGTGAGGTGGAAGGGTACAGGAACAACATTAGTTACAGTTTGCGTGGGTTGCCAACGTCACCACCCCAACAACTCCACCTACCCCCCTGTAACACTACCACCACTACCACTACTACTACAGCCACCCCAACTATCGTCACTATCAGTACTACTACTACCGTCACTACAATTACTACTATCACCACCACCGTCACTATTAATACTACTACTACTGTCACTACTACTACTACTACTACTACTACTACTACTACTACTACTACCACTACTACCACCACCACTACTACAACCACCATTACTGTTAATATCAATACTACTACTACTACTGTAACTTCCACTACTACTACTACAGCCATCCCAACTACCGTCACTAGCAGTACTACTACTATCGTCACTACCACTACTACTACAACCACTGCTACTACAACTACCACTACTGTCACTATTACTACTACTACTACTACTGTCACTACCACTACTACTACCACTACTACCACCACCACTACTACAACCACCATTACTGTCAATATCAATACTACTACTACCGTTACTACCAATACTATTACTACAACCACCACTACCGTCACTATTACTACTACAACTTCTATCACTACCACTATTACTACCACCACCACTACTACAATAACCACTGCCGTCAATATTAATACTACTAGTACCGTCACTACCTCTACTACTACTACCACCACCACTATTACAACCACCATTACCGTCACTATCAATACTACAACTTCTATCACTACCACTATTACTACCACCACCACCACTACTACAACCACAACTACCGTCATTATCAATATAACTACTACGTCACTACCACCACCACCACTACTTCTTCCCTCATTCCTCCATCACTCAAACAAGCAACTCACGCCATACCACCTTCATCACCACCACTTTCGTCTCCATCACCACCACTACGACCAAACCTTAAACCATCACCACCACACCAACACCACCAGTACCTCTAAAACCATCACCACCACCACCACTTTCGTCTCCATCACCACCACTACGACCAAACCTTAAACCATCACCACCACACCAACACCACCACCACCACATCACCACCACACTCACTTACTACACCAACACCACCACTACCTCTAAAACCATCACCACCACCACACACACACCTCTTTCAATATCACTATCTCCATCATTATATCACCACCACACACCCACCACCACCACCAACACCAAATCCTCCTCAAACTACATCCTAATTGCCACCACCACCGCCCCCCCCCCATTCCAGCCCCCCATATAACGTAGTCTACTCCCCCCCGGGCTCATTGTTGGCATTCCCGACTTAAGGAAAGGCAGAAGGTCAAGAACCGGAACATTAAGCAAAATACTCACTGAACCCTGAAGTTATTTCCTGTACAATTTCTATGTTAATAAAGTTCTATAATATAATCCTATAATAAAATTCTATGTTCATAAAGTGACTCATTATACAAATTCTATATTAATAAAGTGATTCGTTATGCAATTTCTATGTTAATACAGTGATTCGTTATACAATTTCTATGTTAATAAAGTGATTGGTTAAAAAATTTCTGTGTAAATAAAGTGAATCCTCATATGAACATTAGTATAAGTCTAGTTCATATTGTACTACAAGTTTGCTAAGGTCTAGGAGTAGTATTTAATGTTTTATGTCCATTTTAATGAGATACTGCTAGAAAAAAAAAAAAATTAGTGTTATGATATTATTTATATTTAAAAATAGTATTTCTACAATCATACCTACAGTAACCTTGGTATTCAGTATTTTGTTTCCATTCTAAATAGTTACTACTACAATTATACTTAAAACAGTTTAGGTACCGTATTTAGTTTTAATTGAGGATATCTGTTTTGCCGTATAGTTTGGAGGAATCTGTAGCCCTCCAAAAAATATTACTCTCTTAAGACGTCACCAGCATTTACATAAGGACCCTGTGATCATGTATGAGAATAGGGGGCATCTGATTCCTCCTGACTATGCTACGAAACAAGCTCCTTCCATATAGGTGGTGTTTCGTGGCAGTATTTGAAGGACTCATATACCTCCACTTTTCTTACCATCTCAGGGTCTCTTAAATCAAACACGAGCCAATCCGACCTCCACCGACCACGACTTAGACAGACAAACATAACCCCATGAATCATATCATAAAAAAAAAACACCACTATCAACACTGTAAGGGACCTTGTGATCGTGTATGAGACCTGGTGGCTTCTGATTGCTCCTGACTCTGCCACGAAACAAGCTCCTTCAATGTAAGTAATGTTTCGTGGCAATGTTTGAAGGACTCACTAACCTCCAATTTTCCGACTACATCACAGGGGTACTTAAGGGGGAAGTACGGTGTTGGTAAATCTGGAGCAACTGAATCCTTCAAACCATTCCCAACAACAGCAGGCAACCATTATTTTTGTTATTCTGGTCCTGTTTCCTGACATACTTTGGAGAAAATCAAGGCACTGCAATCTCCTGAAAACACTCTACTATATAACCACAACTACCAAAAGCACCTCAGATTTTATCAGTGTTCACCAACCAACCAACCAACCAACCAACCAACCAACCAACACGCACAGCCAGTCCAGTTCTCACCTACATACCATGCACCCTACTCCTACCACTACTACCACCACTACCACCACCACCACTACTACACGCACCACTCCACTAGTCCACTTACCCTGGCCACACTGTCGCACGCCACCACAACGTGTACACACACACACACTACGCTCTCTTATCCCCAATACAAGTAGCTACCACAGTACATTCTTGCCACTTCAGCACGAGATCTCTTCCTGCCCACGAGACGACGAGGCTAAGGAGCAATTGGCCAGGATTAAACTTGGAAGGGAAAAGGTGAACAGATACTCACTCCGAAAAAAAAAGGAGAGAAATAGAAATACGGTGTTAGGGATACATACCCTAAACTACACTTGTTGCAGCACGAGTGAATTTCTTAACCTACTTCCTGCTTTTGGTGTGTAAGGGAGGAAGGGTTGAAGGAAGGAAGAGGATAATATATTTCTTTGTGACCCAGATAATCTTAGTGTAAAAATAAATATGTGTAAATAGAATGATGATGATAAGTGCAGAAAAGATTCATACGACATGTTTTGATATCTAATAATTATCTACACTGGTAAGAAATATAATATAAAAACACCAGAATGACTGAGAAAATTATGACAGCCATTTTAACGAGAATATAAATAGAAACTGATAGAGACAAACACGACTCGTTCTTTTGTTATAATAATAAGTTTTCTGAAACCACGAGAAATACGACCAACAATACCAACAAAGAGAAATAAAATAAGCAGAATAATACATGAGTCAGAACGAATCAGAATCGTGGTAATAAAGAGATGGGAAGTGAATACGTAAGAAGATGAGAAATGAATACGTAAGATGATGAGAACTGGCAACCAAACATTAAGTAGGAATATTGAGTAGCACCAGGACACACAAGCACACAAACACTCTAGCAACACCTAACCTGCTGCTGCCTCTGCTACTCTCACTCACAACACCTTTACTTTAGCTTCACTTTGTACAGATAGATTACACAGTGCAGTGATATACTTGTGGACTAGAACACAGTAATATATATGTGTTTAAGTATTGTAGTAATTGCATTAATCTCATATTCATTTCCCACGAACTGTGTGTGTGATTATTTGGATACAGTGGTAGTACTATTGTTGGTTATAGTGACCTAGTGACAACCTCCACACATGTAAAGTCTAAATCATGGTAAAATAACTCTAACACTGTTATTATACAGTGGTCTCAATGTTTCCTTACTTATACATCTATCTTTTCCTTAAGGGTTTTGAGAACGTATCGAAACAGGGATAATATATATGATATCAAGTTATATACAGTGAAATAGTGAATTGTTGTTGAAAAAAGCTTGATTACACACATAGAAGCCAAACCTGCAACACTGAAGGCTTATAAATAACTGTTCAACGTATGTAAAACAGAACCTACCGTAAATAAAAATAAGAACGCTTGCAATTGCAGTTGATAGAAAAAGGCAACATTGCATCAGTGTATAACAAACAAACAAAAAATAAGAAAATGAACTTGTGCGAAGTGTTATGTGTGAGTTACATAATATATAAAGAATAAGACTATAATAATTTAAACAGAATAAAAAGCAACATGTTTCCAAAATAAAAAGGCCACAAATTTACGAAGAAAAGTTACATATAAAGATAAGAAATAGTAATATGGAGGAAAATTTAAGTACAAAATATGGATGAACAGATGTTACAGTGGACGAACTGAATGGAGTATGAACATCTGTGTTGGTGAGACAGGTGGACACACACACACATACACACCACACACACATATAAACACACATATACATAAACACACACACACATAAACACACACACACATACACAAACATATACTTTTAACACACACACACACACGCAAACAGACACATAAACACACACACACACACACACAAACATAAACTTTTAACACATACACACACAAACATATACTTTTAACACACACACACACACACACACACCACCACCATGATAGCGACAACATGAACAAGGGCAATGGATTTACTACACCACTCTCCACTCAAGCAGGTGAGATGTTATTTATTCCCCCAGCATATAATGACATTGAAGTGCCTTAATTCCTCCAATGTATGCCAGGAAACAAGACCAGATGAACAAATATAATGGTGGCCTGTTGCCTGGAATAGTTTGGAGGAATTAGTTACTCCAGATTTCCCTTCGTGTAGTACTTAACTGGCCAGAACTTACATCAATAAAATATGATGGTACTAAAAAAAATCAGAAATATATAATAGCATCATTTTGGTCAAAATAATAATAATAATAATAATAATAATAATAATAATAATAATAATAATAATAATAATAATAATAATAATAATAATAATAATAATAATAATAATAATAATAATAATAATAATAATAATAATAATAATAATAATAATAATAATAATAATAAGAAGAAGAAGAAGAAGAAGAAGAAGAAGAAGAAGAAAATATATAATAATAATAATAATAATAATAATAATAACAATAATGATAATAATAATAATAATAATAATAATAATAATAATAATAATAACAATAATAATAATAATAATAATAATAATAATAATAATAATAAAAATAATGATAATAATAATACATATTTACCTAACAATTTCCGTACTGAAACACTATACACGTCCACATACCATACTGTACCAAATAGACCCAACCAATCTGGATATGTATAGTAAACACAATAGAGTCGACCTTCGATATAAAATAAAAGAATTTAGCACAATCCTTTTAACACAGGCTCAGTAAATCACTTGGTCTACATGGTAACGAATAACAGAAGCCTGGGAAAACATTTGGTGGTGGTGGTCTTCAATGAGGGACTGAGTGTAAAATGTAGTAATGGGTAATGAATAACAGAGGCCTGGGAAAATATTTGGTGATGGTTTGCAATGAGGGACTGAGTGTAAAATGAAGTCGTGGATAATGAATAACAGAAGCCAGGGAATACATTTAGTGGTGGTCTTCAAACAGAGACTGAATGTAAAATAAAAGTGGTGGGTAGTAATAAATAACAAAAGCCTGGGAAATCATTTGGTGGTGGTGGTCTTCAATGAGGGACTGAGTGTAAAATAAAAAGGTGGATACAAGTGTTGATTCATTGTTGTATATCGAAGGTCTACTCTTATCATGTGAGGAAAAAAGTTGACAGTCGTGTCCACCATACCTTGTGAGGGAGAATACACACACACACTGATCTGTCATAAGTCTAATGGTTTAAGGAGGTTTATTTACTTTTGGTACATTGGAGTGGTGCCTTGATTCCTCGAAAGTATGTCAGGGAACAGGATCATATGGATAAAAATATAAGGTATCCTGTTGTTTGGAATACTTTAGAGGAATCAGTCGAGTTCCAGATTTACCAACACTGCACTATCCCCTTAACTAAAAGAAGGGTAAACACGACCAATCGACTAGTCTCAAAAAAAAAAAAAAAAAAAAAACACATACACACGCACACACACACACGTACACAAACAACAAGTAACAAGGGAGACAAACATACATACATGCAAGCTTCTTATGCCACTTGTGTGTGTGTGTGTGTGTGTGTTTGTGTGGGTGGGGTGGGGGTGGGGGGGTTATAAATACAGGTAAACACGGCAGCAGCTAAATACACCACCTATGACCTTACTGGTATTGATCACAAGTGGTGGTGGCTTGTGTCAGTGTCGCCATGGTATAATGTATGTGTATGTATGTGTGTGTGTGTGTGTGTGTGTGTGTGTGTGTGTGGCCTGACTCAAAATGCACACCTCCTTTGGCACGCATGTATTTCTTCTTGTCCTCCAGCTTGGGGATATTAGTAAAGGTTACGATATCTGCCTCTTTCATTGGAAGTATTGTTAATTATTTTATCAACTTGGGGTGAGCTTCTAACATGAACTCATTCATTCATGGATTTCACAAATATGGGAATGATCATCAATAAACACAGAGAAACACCTTGATTCATAACCAGATAATTCTAATACTGAATTTATAATGAATTCCTGCATTAATTAAAGTATCCCAATGGGTCCTATGAAATTAAATTATTTATTCTCTTTTAACCTTGTACGCCATTTACAGTTTTGTTGTAGCTTATATTTTAGGATTATAATTAGCAGAAGGAAAACTTGACTGAAACTGCGAGATAGTTAGAAACCCTCTCCATTACCATGATCACAGTTATGAAAGACGCAAAAATATTATATATCACATATGTTATGTATGTCTGTGCGTGTGCAGTAATGAATATACAATGTATGTATTCTTTTTGGCTATTCTTAATGTAGTTTGATAAACAAAGTTATCTGAGCACAACAACTGGTTTAGAGAAGGAGTTGGCGAATAAGGTTGCATGAACCTAAAACAAAATATAAGGATAAAGCTGTGAGATAGAAGGATAAATCAAGGTGGGACAGTTTGGCTTTGAAACAGTCCCGTTAAAAGGCACTAGACAGTGGATAAAAAAAAGCCAAATAAGAACACACACACACACACACACACACACACACACACACACACACACACACACACTTGCTATGATAAGTAACAGTTGTGGCTTATTTTTCCTTCAGAAGACGCGAGTGGACTGAGAAGCATCGGATGGCAGTGAGAAGCAGACGAAGGGAGGATCAGGGAGGGTTGTTATGGGAGAGAGGGAGGCCGCCTGTGTCGTCCCGGAACTAAGAGTGAACGGAAGACACGAGAACCACTGGCCCAAGATGAGGAACAATAAAGTAGGTGTGGAACAGTGTGGAGGAGGAGGAGGAGGTGGTGGACTAGTGCCAGGGATGGGTGGTGGAGGTGGTGGAGTGACGGATGTGGTGACGGATGATGAGGACAGGAGTGGGAGTGGGAGTGGCACCAACCTCTCCGCCAAGATGAGGGCCAGTAGCGGCTTGAGTCAGTTCCAGGAAGTTGACTTTAGTAATCAAGTGTGTTTCTACAACGGCGACTCCCTCAAAAAGACACAGACTGGGAAACCACCAACACTGAGCAATTTTGAAGAAGAAAGAGGGAGTATCAGTGAATGGAAACCTAAGAAAGAAAACTGGAGAAGACTGAAAGATGATTTAATGAAAAAAATTAACAGTAAGAGGGGTAGTAGAGACTATGGGGAAGAAATGGCTGATTTCAATGTAAAAGGTGAGGTGCCTGAAAGTGTGGCGATGGAAAACGAAATAGCAGATGAAGTTCTATCTAAAACCGAACTCACAGAAATGAGTGTTAAAGGACGCAAAAAACTGAGGGAAAGGTTGGAAAGGAGTGCGGATGGACGCTTGGAAGGCATAGAAGATAATAGTACTGCAAAGCATGATGAAAAACTATCCGGCTGTGATGCAGCGCCGGATACCTCTACCACCACCACAGCACAGGACTCGACGACGCAAGGAGGTCACCCCAAGCAGTATGACAGCCAGAGAAAGTACAATAATGTAGGATGCAGTAGCGGTTACAGAAGCAGACAACCAGTTTCCAATGGTGAGGAATACATCAGTGGGTCGAAACGCAACAACAGCAGCAGAGACGGTGACCCGGTACCCTCCACATCCACCACCGTCGACACAGAACTTTCCCTACATTCGACAGGAGAGGGAGACGACGATGAGGATAGCGTTGATCCACCACGTCGTGTTCCCCCACCAGATGAGCAGGAGAAACCCAACCTGACACCCGTATCACTAGCCATATACTCCAACTTATCTCAAGAGGGTCCGTCGCGATCCAGAAACATGTTCCTGATGGCTACCGCTACCTGTACCTTCATCATCACTGTGGTGCTCGCTGTGGCTATCTTAGTGGCTCCCAAGACCTTATCCAGAAAAGACGAGCCCCACCGCCACACAGCCATCACTGCCGCACACAACAGAAGCAAGAGTAACCATTCCGAGGGCCTACCGCTGCCTTCTGGTGGTCGTAGTGAACTCTTAGTCAGGGAACCTAATGTGACGGTCAGCCTACTAATGGCCCTCAGAAAACCCACTGCTACGACGATCACAACATGGACTAGTAACAACAACAACAGTGCAGTGAAAGGTGTCCACGGGAATAATAGTACCAGTGAAGTGAAACGTGTTGACGGTAAAACTAGTACCAGTGTTGATGCTAAAGACACTCAGTTTACTAGTACTAGTGCTACACCAATTAGTGACAGCGGTAAAAATAGTACCAGTGTAGATGGTAAGGACAATCACATTACCAGTACCAGTGCTGTACCAGTTAGTGACAGTGTAAATGTGTCTATGGCTGAACTAAAAATGAGACACTCTATTATGCTGACCCTTATACCAGCGTTCACACCAGTAGAAAGTTCCATACCAGCTATACTTACACCCACTGACACACCTATACCAGCTACACCCACTCCCACAGAAACATTCATGCCAGCTACACCCACACCAACAGATACACTTATACCATCTACACCCACACCCACGAAAACATTCATACCAACTACGACCACACCCACAAACACACTAATACCAGCTACACCCACACCTACATTCATACCAGCTACACCCACACCCACAGATATATTTATACCAGCTACACCCACACCTACAGTCACACTTATTCCACCTACACTCACACCCACAGACACTCTCATACCAGCAACTCCCACACCCACTAAAACATTCATACCACCTACACTCACAGACACACTTATACCACTTACACCCACACCCACAGATATATTCATACCAGCTACACCCACACCTACATCAGCGAAGAATTTCATCAAGCCTCTATCCACAAATATCCCATCCACACCTGCAGTCACACCACCCACATACCACACACCTACACCACCTACAACACCATACGTAACACCCACACCTCCACACACACACGTAACATCCACACACACAGCATCCACACCCACACACACATACGTAACATCAACCCATGCATTCACACACGCAGAATCCACTCCTCCACACACACACAAAACATCCATTAATGCATCCACACACACAATATCCACTCCTCCACACACACACGAAACATCCATTAATGCATCCACACACACAACATCCACACCCACACACACACACGAAACATCCACTAATGCATCCACACACACAGTATCCACTCCTCCACCTGCATACATCAAAACCACCACCACCACCACCACACCTGCCTCTACACCCAAACACACACACCCCAACCCAACAACACTTGTACGTACTCGAACTAAATTCACACCCTCACCCTTATCCAAACTGATTCGTCTCGCGTCCACGCACTCATTCACACACCACACACCCACAGGCATCACCCCCATCCCAAAATACCTCGCACTCAGTCGTACATATAAAAAAATAGTTCATCTTCACACGCCTAAAAAAAATCTACCTGTACACACCCCAATGCTCACACCCACACCCTCACTCACACGACATTCATCTTCATTTTTTACCTCCATGCTACCGTCCTCACCCACACCCACACCCAAACGATACTCATCCACATTTTTGACATCCGTGGTATCATCCTCACCCACACCCACACCCACACCCTCAACCAGTCGTCATTATTCATCCACATTCGCATTTGTGGTATCATCCTCACCCACACCTCCTACACCCTCAACCAAACGATATTCATCCACATTCACGTCATTGCTACCATCTTCACCCACATTCAGTCTCACTCCCACACCTTCACCCACACCCATAATCAGGCATACACCCACACAAACACCCACACTCACTCACCATCACACATCCAGACTCATTCATACACCTTCACCCACTAGCGACCCACACCATTCGCACATATTCAATATTTCTTATTCTACTCCTACGCCCACACGCACACACGAGTCCAGTCCCATTTCCTCGCACACACATATACGCCTACCTATATTCACATCCACCCACACTCCCACTCCAACACTCACACCCACAACCACTACACACGTTCATCCATCCTCAATCACACCTTCCCACACTCCCACTCCAACACTCACAGCTGCAACACCCACACACATTCATCCATCCTCAATCACACCTCCCCACACTCCCACTCCAACACTCACACCCACACATCCCCCATCACACGTTCATCCATCCTCAATCACACCTTCCCACACCCCTACACCAACACTCACACACACAACCACCACACACGTTCATCCATCCTCAGTCACATCTTCCCACACTCCATCTCCAACACTCACACCCACACATATACCATCACACGTTCATCCATCCTCAATCACACCAGCCCACGCTTCCACACCAACACTCCCTTCCACAACCACCACACACGTTCATCCATCCTCAATCACACCTTCCCACACTCCCACATCAACACTCACACACACAACCACCACACACGTTCCTAACTCCAGACAAACTCCTACACCCTTAGCCACTTTCACACCTTCACTGTCATCTACAAAGCACACAGCCAGCATCATCTCACACTCATCCCCAACTCCAACCCCAGTCACCAGGAAGAAGACAAGGGATACACTACTACTTTAGAACGGACGTAAATGGAATCAACAGAGTATAACATTTGGTCACGAGTTCGTTCTTCCTCAGTCATCAGATCACAAAGCTACTTCACATCACATTTCATTAAACTAATAAAACAAACTGAAGGTGATGATACTCATGTGATGAAGCCTGAATTAATGCTTACACGGAAGTACAAGGAACAGAGACACAATGACGCATTAGTAACAGCCGCGATTACGTAATGTTTTCAAAATGAAACTGGACACAATATTCGTTGCAGAGTGGTTGGTGTGTGTGTGGAGGAGGGATTTTAGTGAGTTCCTTACCTCTCCCAGACAATAACTTATACATGGCTAAGTGACTCGGGAACTTGGAACTTCCACTTACCATCCCACACTCCGACGCAACACAGTAACAAAATAACAAGCACTTGAACGAATAATTCTAGATACAAGCTTGTGAATCTGTTCTGAAGTGTAAGTGAACAGGAAAATATTCCTCCATTTAATGGGGTTACAGCGATGAAATCCTTCCAGATTTTGACTATTATATTTACCATCCATTTAATGTACAAAATACTCTATCCTCTGTTGTTTATAGAGGCTGTGTGTGCGTGTACAAAGCAGGTGTGATAATTAATTTATACATGAAAGTACAGCATAAACTGTACATAATAATACAGGAGAACTTCTACCTTTTATACATCTCTGTCATATCTAAATTTTCTAATGGCAATATACGTTTGTTGCGTTCATATATACTTCATTAATTTTTTAGGATACTGGTGGTGTTTGAATGAGAATAAAGAAACAAAAACAGGTCTAATATTTTCAATTCAACTTGTCCTAAAAAAAAGAAAAAAAAAATTGACAACAAAATTCAATCTCATCCTTTTATCCATAAACTCTGCAATACCCAAGAGGCGGAAATATTATCACATAAAAAAAATAACAATAAAAAAAATCTATGCATACGATAAATATTAGAATATAAAATACTGACATATCGACAAAATTTCAAAAGACGTATCGAATAATATTGTTAGTCAGTGTTCGTGTATTGGTTAAAACAAGGTCACACTTTATAACAAGGGGAAAGGAACACACAGAAAATAGTAATATATCTACATAGTACCACTGCCTCCTCACTCTCAAAAATACTCCCAAATATAGAAAAAATCTCACATATATCGTACACCGTCACTAATTCCAGGAAGAGTGTTACGAGTGAATGAAAAGGTGCGAATCAACATCACACACACACACACACACACACACAATCTCTCTCTCTCTCTCTCTCTCTCTCTCTCTCTCTCTCTCTCTCTCTCTCTCTCTCTCTCTCTCTCTCTCTCTCTCTCTCTCTCTCTCTCTCTCTCTCTCACACACACACACACACACACACACACAGTCCATTGTAAACCAGTATTGAGTAACAGTACAGCGGCAGATTTTAAGGTCGTATAGGCAAGAACATGAGTAGTGTTTACGATGGCGTGGTACTGGTACGATGACTCCATAGACACACTACAGTGCCATCGTATACCGGTACTACACCATCATCAACACCACGAATGTTCTTGCCTACAGCCCTTAGACTTGTGAGTGGTTGGTTGGTTGGTTGGTTGGTTGGTTGGTTGGAAGTTCTGTTCATGTATTGTATCAACACACAACATCGGGCTTCCCATAGGCTCGTTTAATTAATAGATAATTATGTACTAAACCCATCCTAGGAAAGTGACGGAATACAAAAGTAGAAAAAAAAATAATAATATAAAGACATATGGAAGTTTACCTTTTGGAGATAGAATGTCAAGGCCTATTGTAAGTTCTATATATTACCGGTTGTATGTGATTAAGGGGACATTCTGTTGTTGGTGAATTGGATGGTCTCTGATTCCTCCAAACTATGCCAAGAAACAGATCCCCTGTTAGTACCATTGGAGGGCGTCTGTTTTCTGGCATAGTTAGGAACAATCAGTAGTCTTTCAGTTTGCCCACAAGAGAATCTTCTCTAAACAAACGAGAGGTTCTGAGAAATGAATGTCACGAAATTGAGAGACCCTGACTATGGGTATCCAGAATATCGAGAGGTCCTGAGAATTGAGCATCTTGAAATTGGGAGGCCTTTATTGTCATATGGAATGGTGCCTTGGAATGGGGAGGCCACGTTATATATTCGCTTTTAGAAATGAGTTAAAATTCTGAATCAGTGAAATGAAATATCCTAATATAGAAAAAAAAAAAAAAAAAAATAGGTATGTTCAGTTACCTGTAAAATAACTAGTATACCAGTCCTTCAATTAACATTCAAAAGCAGTAGGATGTATTTCTATCTTGGTGTGTAGAATTACGTCTGAAATAAATTATAATTACTTTTCTTTTAACTTCAGTCGATGATATGAAGCTATGAAGGACAGGTGAGACGGAACCTTAGTCCGAAAACTCTCTCTATGCATTATAAAATCTAGCGTTAATAATAGGTACAACGAACTTAATTCATTATGCCATGTGAAGTAGTTTATTCTGCCGACACAATATGTAAAATAATGTAGATATATTACTACTACTACTACTACTACTACTACTACTACTACTACTACTACTACTACTACTACTACTACTCAAAAAGTATATTATTGTTATTATTATTATTATTATTATTATTATTATTATTATTATTATTATTATTATTATTATTATTATTAAATATTAATATTATTATATTATTACTATTAATATTTTCATATTTACAAAGACTTACAACAAAAACATTAACTTAACAACAGTAATAAGTAAGATGAGACTAAAAATGAATGAAAATAGAAATACTCATCAAGGAAATAGAGTACGGTACTACCTGGTAATGTGTTGTCACGAGGGAGGGAGTATAAGGTGAGGTGAGACATCAAACAGGAGGAAAGTGGCCTCGCGTGCCTCACATCGTACGTCTGGCAGCATCATTCCTGGGGACAAGAGTATACCAACACTAAACTATCGTACTTATCCACTCCAACACTCTTACAAAGAAGACAAAGGATTTTTCCCATCCAATAATCTATAAATTCTGATACTACAGTTATCTTGAATATATAACTACATACGGATGCGTGAAATGGTAATTATTTTACATATACAACATATCTGCTCCTAAGAAAAAATAAAAATTAAATAATTGTGAATTTTGAAAAGACAGAAGAAGCCAAAAGTTATGCTCATGACTGTTGAGCTAATAATCGAGAATGACGATAACAATATATATTTTTTTTTCTTTTTACGCGTGACATTACAACCCACCAATACTTACACGTGTGTTATCTATCTATCATCAATGACACACACCAAAATACTACATGTGTGTTATCTATCATCAATGACACACAAAATACTACATGTGTGTTATCTATCATCAATGACACACACAAAAAACTACACGTGTGTTATCTATCATCGAAATCGAAAATGATATGCATAAATTCCTTAATGTATGACTATTCGTGGCCAATCAGCATGAACTCTACATGCGATAAGTATTGACTTCCTTTTAACAAACACACACACACACACACACACACACACACTCTCTCTCTCTCTCTCTCTCTCTCTCTCTCTCTCTCTCTCCTCTCTCTCTTCTCTCTCTCTCTCTCTCTCTCTCTCTCTCAAACACACACACACACACACTCTCTCTCTCTCTCTCTCTCACACACACACACACACACACACACACACCTACACACAAAATAATAAATATATCATAGGTAGGTGTGTTTTCTCCTAATGGTGCCATAAGTCCTATACAGTACATGGGTATTTGCACCTATGTCTAGTTCACCAGAAAAGTCGATGTAGCTAATGAGGAATGTCAAGAACGTAAGGCATGAACACGCTAGACACAAAGAGAAGTAATATTATGTTGAAGGTAATACGAGGTGTGGTCATAAAAGTTAAGAGGCTATCATATTTTATCCATATTTTGCATTTATTACATTGTACTATTAATTATCCTTAAGGTGAGACTCTTTTGTTGGTGAATTGGAAGGTTCTGTGATTCCTCCAAACTATGCCACGAAGCGGATCCCTTATTAATATCACTGAGGGCGTCTCTTTTCTGGTATAGTTTGGAGGAATCAGTATCCTTCCAATTTTGCAACAAGAATCTCCCTCAAGGTATTTAAGATTTTCAAGTTGTCTTTATGCATCACTGAATTAGGCCATCACGATTCTGGAACCGGAGAGATACTATGTGGAAAAAATTATGAAAACATTCTTATTACTCTTGGATCACATATTGCATTTTTAATCACTATTTTTTTTTAACTTTACTTATATTGGAAATGTATACGACAAATCATAAATTAAACACACACACACACACACGCTAAAACAGATTCACAAAAACTCAAGCACACTCACTATTACATAACACACACACAACAGCCTGCCACCCTCCCCCCACCACACACATACACAGACAAAAACACACACTCACACACACAGACAAAAAAACACACTCACACACACAGAGAAGCACGTACACCCTGTTATGGATCCAGAAAATTAGGGGTTATAACAAGAGAGAAGGACAGACTGTGTGACTAGTACGAGTGTCGAGAGCAAAACCCACTCACAATAAGCGATGGGAAGGTGTTGGTGTGCTTGTGGGTTTGGTGGCATAGTAGTAGTTGGTTTGAAAGAGTCAGTTGTCTAGAATTTGACGACACAGAATGTTTGTCTCTTTGTACTTAAAAAACGGAGGGAGGGGGGGGGGAGTTCGTGTGTGTGTGTGTGTGTGTGTGGTGTGTGTGTGTGTGTGTGTGTGTTCTTGTTTTCATGGTCTGCCTTCTTTTTGTTGTTGTTGTTGTTGAAGGAATAATTTTTTGTCTTTATGTGTTGGTGTTCCCTCTGACAAGAGAAATGGTTTTGTATTAATCATGATAATCGGAAAATATAAAGCATAAGTCGTCAGGAGTTGTTGTTGGTGTATTGGAGGCAAAAATTGACTCTAACCTGTCCCACGAAACAAGATTCCTCGGTATAAGTAACATGATTATATTTTACAGATTGCTACCTTCATTTCGCAGACAACCTTACAAGTTCCTATAATACAATATTGGTAAACCTGGAGCAGCTGATTGATTCTTCCAAACTATTCCAAGCGACAGGCCACCATTATTTGTGCTAACCTGGTCCTAATTCCTGGCGTACTTTAGAGGAACCAAGACTCTTCAATGTACTAAAAAATGTATTACTCCCTTAAGGATTTGGAGTACTTACATCTAACCCGAAATAATGAGCCTCTCGAGCCAAGAACACGGATGACCTATATTTTGTCTTCAGTTTTGCTTCCTTGAATGCTTAAATGGGGTAGGATTTTGTCTCAGTTTGTCGCATATTAAAAATTAACTGAAGGTGTTGTTGAGGAGGACTGCATAATTATATATAAGAGCTTGTGGCGTGCAGGCATGAACCTTTTCATTTCTAGGTCAACTAGTTAGTGTAGTATTAGAGTACTCGCCTCACTCCACTTTAATTAAGGGAGTATTATAGTACAGCGTTGGTAAATCTGGAGCAACTGATCCCTCCAATCTATTACGATCAACATGCCCCCGTTATTTTCATCAATCTGGTAACGTTACCTTATATACTTTGGATGAATCAATTGCTCCAATATACCAAAAGTGTATTAGGCTACTCCCATATAAGCCGAGTTTCATCCCCGCCGCTGTATGTCTTCCGGGTGGGGAAGGTAGCGCCTTCCTGTAACTTATGCACGAGGTACACATATATACACATATAATATTATATCCTAGCACGATTGTCATTGACCAGTAAGTTAACAGTGCAGCTTATTAATAAATTCATGAAAAAAAAAAGTTAATGAAATGTGGATAGGTGTGTCCGTAGACTTTCATAAAACATATACTTATGTGACAAAGAAAGCTGGTAAGTGTAAGGTGAAGGTAAAATCATGAACCCTCGATCTCCTCATTGTAAATCAACAGACTGAAAAGAGTTGAGATTGGTAATAGTGATAATATTCCAAGGTATAGTAAATGAAGATTAAGACACAGATACTTTACATACTCAACAACTAGTAAGATACAGTCGATGTGTAATGGAAGTGAACACAGAGAAGAGGAATGTGGCAGTAATGTAGCATGTTTCTGTCGCCTAATAAAAGCACAAATGCACAAGGATATTGTATGAGGAAAAGCAGTATTTTTATACACGAAGACACGGACCTTGGTTACCAGGTATGAGTATGAATTTTCACATCAGCCTCACTTGAACGTAAATGCAGAATAGAATTGAGAGACGTGAAAAGACACTGAGAGATGAAAGTGGTTTTGAGAAAATTGGACAGTGTGCTGTTGTTTTTATGGACTTTTTAATATACAATTCACCGCTTACAGGATAATCTCAAATACAAGAGGCGAAAATGGACACTTTGGGTGATATGTGTGTGCGTGTGTGTATGCATGTCTGGTGTGTGTGTGTGTGTGTGTGTGTGTGTGTGTGAAAGAGAGAGAGAGAGAGAGAGAGAGAGAGAGAGAGAGAGAGAGAGAGAGAGAGAGAGAGAGAGAAGAGAGAGAGAGAGAGAGAGAGAGGAGAGAGAGAGGAGAGAGAGAGAGAGAGAGAGAGAAGAGAGAGAGAGAGAGAAGAGAGAGAGAGAGAGAGAGAGAGAGGAGAGAGAGAGAGAGAGAGAGAGAGAGAGAGAGAGAGAGAGAGAGAGAGAGAGAGAGAGAGAATGGTTATTTGTTTGACCTACTGGAGGGCTGGATTTGTGCCATTTTTGGAGAGTTATAGTCGCAAAATCCTTACACAGCTTGTTGACTTGAGGGGAGTTGGGAAGGTGTGTTTAGAAAAGGGATCGGGTGCTGAGGGCAATAGTCAAACTTTACAGTAAAGCTCACACATTCTATATATACCCTAGGAACTCTTACTGAATTGTTGATACCTAGGCTACATTACTTCTACTCCAAAAAAAATTATAATTCTGCCTTTACTGAAGCGTTGCACTGGATCAATTGGAACAGTTTGGTGTGGGTAGTACTACAAAATTTATATTAATACCCAATGTAGCGACAGGAAGATAATTATATCATTTGACATTGAAACTGCAGATCGAAATACATACTTCGACGAGTAGGTTCGAATCTATTACATTCAAGGGTTTTATCGAATTAAGATGTACAGTACGTTAATATATGGTTTTGCTCACGACATATGTGTAGTAGTGCGTAAATAATGTAGCAACTTAATCGATACAAGGAGACGTGTAATTGAAAGTAACATGACGACTCGTTTCAGGAGACAGGGTGTGTGTGTGTATACGGTATATATATATATGTATAGAGAGAGAGTTATTTTCATATACCACTGACTTATTTAACACGTCAGGTGATGTTTCGGGGCAATATTTGAAGGACTCATTTACCTCCAATTTTCTTATTACATCACGGGATCACTTAACCAACCTAGCATTACATGACCTGCCCCACCTAACCAATGTGATGAAATATTTCCTGGAAAATATCCTGTACAATGAAAGCCTTTGGAATTACGTAATCGGGTGTGTCAGTGGTGGTGGTGGTGGTGGTGGGTGAGGACATGGAAGGTGTGTCAGTGGTGGTAGCGCTCCACCTTCAAGGTCACGTGAATATGATATCAACTCGTACAGCCACAGCAAATAGTTCCTTTCCAATTCAATGGGAGATTCTTTGGGGAGTAAATTTGTAGGCTACTGATTCCTCAAAACTATGCCACGAAACAAATCCCCCATTAACGTAACATTAGGGTCGTCTGTTTCCTGGCCTAGTTAGGAGGAATCACAGACACTCCAATTCACCAAATAAAAATAAAATAAAAAATTCTTCCCATGATATTTCTCATGGTGTGCCATTTGAAAACTTTTGATAGCGAGGGGATCATAAGTGTCAGGAATAATTAACGTATTCTGACACAGCCTCGGCCAACAGTCAATACTTCCACCTCCTTCGTAACTACATAGCTCCTTTACTTGTTCTTTCTTCAAGGCTTGCTGACTGACCCTCTTCTCCATCTCCTCCATAATAATTCATAATATTTTATTGTATTATATTCTTGTGTTTTAATGATGATGATGATGAAGTACCGCCTTAATTAATGACCGTCGTAATGAATAGGAATAAACAACTAGAACACTCATTCTCCCACCAGTCAGTGACGAAGTTAAAATAATGACACTTTGATGAAACACATACAAACTCAGAATACAATACATGAATAATTACCAAGTGTATCTTTAGACCAGTATCAGCTTGAAGCAAATTTATGTTGTTGACGGTAGCCTACGTACAGCAATTATTATCCTGACACTCTTGAACCTGTTCCCTCTCTCGCTTCGTAAACACCACTATAGCTTGCACCATACTTATGAAACAACTCACTATATCTAAACTTCTAAAATATCCTACGACACTAGCAATATTATTATTTTTATTTCGTCCATTTTTGTTCTTATGAAACAACTCACTAAATCTAAACTTCTAAAATATCCTACGACACTAGAACCTATATAATTTTTATTTCGTCCATTTTTGTAGTCCTTCATTTTCCGTGCTCGGACTAACATTCTCCCTGTATACAGTAGCCTATACTCGATATTTGTCTTTGATCTTACCATAACCAAGATGGACAATGGACCAACCACGGAATAGCCAGAGAACGGAAGATTATTTATGCACTAGTGTGACGTCTGCTGAGACTACATTATTGCCTAACATTATATTTCTTTACTTACCCTCTACACGGCATTACTGGTAACCCTGAAAATGAACTGTTGTTATTAAGAGGACAAACATTCCAGAAAACATTTAGCACACAGAGCAAGAAAGAGTGTACACGTACGCACAACACGATTGATTTGTACTTTATGAGTTTATGCTTTGGTGATTGACGAATTATTATGTCCGGGAACAGTTCATATGAATTATTTATTAATTAATTGATCTTATTTATTTATTTATTTGTATTTATTATTGTTTTTATCATTATCATATTTATTTTGTTTAACTCATTTATTTATTATCATTATTACTATTTTTCTTTTTTGCCATAGCACCGGGGGAAAATTGTGTAGGAAATCATTAATGCCAACCAACGACTGAGATTGTTTCCGAAATATATCGTAAAATCACTATACCGCAGTCTAAGGTTCAGATGCAGGAATGTTGTTTTGATAGTTACCTAGATACATGTTCCTCAGTACAGTACACACCACTTCACTCCACTACTGCAGCACTCCACCCATTGTTCCCTTTCTACAATGTTTACTAATCAATATGTGAACTGAGTAACTTACATCAGCTTATATTTACTGAACCTTTTCCTGACTTGACATAGCCTTAATTAGCTTAATCTATAGTGCTTCCCCGATATTCCTGGAAAGCGTCCCCATAATAATCACACTTGAAAACTATACAGTAAAAGTATGCTACCGTGACACAACCTAACTCAATACACTACAGGCATGGATGGTGGGAGTCAGTACTACGTCTTCAGCTGATGGTCAGTCGCCTCTAAAATCAACTTAATTATGATGTAGGAAGAATGTCAGGTCGAAAAATGAACTGGCACAGCCGTCAGAGGGATGGTTGGAGTGTGGTGGATGAGAGAATGAATGAATACCTTGTGTGATAATGAGTGTCGTAGAATTAGTGGCCCCCAAGTTATTCAGTAAATACCTGGTCATCCTGTGAATTTTGATCAGAATCCATCAGCAATTTTCTTAGTCATCTTGTTCACGAACCAACCTAAAGTGAAAACCTAACCTTCCTCTACGGGGGTAACAAAAATATAACCCTTCTCTCTTCACACTGACACTACTCTACCTCACTTTCATCGTACACTCGACTTTCCAGAAGATACCAGACTCATTTCTCTTTGTATATCTTATGGACAGTTTTCTTCCCTTATCTCATATGTATCTTCCCTTCCCTTCTTATCTCATTATGTACCGAGTCTCATACACATCACACACGTATGTTTTACTCTGCCCCAGACACAGTACATTTCCCACCACTCTCCAATTACTTCAGCTCCCCTTACTTTGTTTACACCCTACCCTGTCCCTCCCTTTAGTTTGGACAATTATCTACATTTACCAGAAGGTCAATGTGGTCGGCCGAGGGGAGAGACGATTTAGGTGTGGGTACTTAAATCCTTTACAACCTTCCTATTACCTATACACAGTGGCTCATTATCATCACTGAGAGCAGTGTTGATCATCCTCAGCATGGCAACTACTTCAGCTTACTCAGGTTATGATGTTCTCCTATATTATGTTTCTCTTTCAAAACCTCTATCACCAAAATGCTTAATACTGTAATAATTATATCTTGTAGTGTAACTTGTATCTCGACGAGTTATACAAGTTTCTCTTTTAGAAAATACTTTGGTGAGGTTAAAGTTACATTTACATATACATTTATAAGCGCATACTCAAAACACATACACGTACAGTCGGCCTCAGGAATTCGGACACAAAGCATTGGTTATAAGGGATGTTTATTCTGCACATACTGTAGGCATTGTTCTGCTAACTAATTCAAGTATTTACCAAAAAACACTACTAGAAAAGTTTGGTATTAGGAAATAAATGTAATAAATTTTTTAGTTGTTACAAACCCTTGATGTCAGTGGTGTATACGAATTCCTGAAGCCGACTGTACAAGCACGCATGCAAGACGCATGCACACGCACGCACATGCTCTGTACCGCATAGCTTTCCACTTTCGTTTTTATTCTGAGGCTGACATTATGATGCGACTATAATATTAAACTGAGGCGATAAGGACCCTGCTTCGTGTCACCTAACCAAGCTGGGTGGAGGAATCTTCACTTGATTAAAGACATGCCAAGATAATCTAAAGATGTGTTTGGATGTGAGGTGGCACAAGACTTTTTTAGGATGAAAGAAGACCACCCTAGGCCTGGAAGACCCTGTAGGACGAGGGAGGTTAGAGAGAGGTGGGACAAAAAACAAGAAGGAAATATTGAAAAATTGAGGAGTGGCTGGGCCCGAAGTGGCGCCAAAACCCTCAACTCCTTGAGTTTGGATGAACTTTCTATTTCCTCCTTCAATGTCAAAGTTATTTCCTAATAATTGCTCATTTAGCTTTATCTCTACTCCAAAACTACAATACCCAAGAACTTAAATTTTAGTCTTTTCTCACCATCAACTCTTCCTCTTTCCAATGAGTCAGACCCCAACTCTCTATGTCTAGAGCTCTGGTTCCGGAGATGTGATGTGCTGAAGTGAAGTAACTTTCACCAAAAAAGCAGTGCAGTGTTTGCGCAAACTGGCTTGTAATGGCTATGGTACAGATAAAGTCCTTGGTAGTGATAGTCACCCCTACAGCACGTTTACTCACTGTTGGCTTCTAACCCAGGCACAATAAATCCCGCCCGCATTGGCTTAATTGGCACAAAGTTGATATAAGCGAGAAATCCTGAATTAAGGAATTAAGTTGGGGGGCAGGAAATCCCGCAACTCAGACTTTATTTCTTTTTTTTTATACCTCAGGACTCTATGGTGTCAGTAGCATGTGATTCAAGTAAGGCCCCGAGATTATTATGTGTCACACTAGATGAGACAGTGGAGCTTCATGGTGTTGATTGCTTCTCTTCTGTCCCACTAGATGACAACACCTTATTTATACACCTCATTATCAGGAGAGGGCAGCTATACCATCACTCACAGCATCTTGGAATATGGTCAGGCACATTCTATGCTATGAGTTAATGATGATATAGGGGGTATTTTCTTGTTGTGTTGCCGTAGCCAGGATACTTGATGAACAGTGAGAACCATCAGATCACATCGAAAAATCACAGATGTTTGGTGTGGACTCGATCCATTCCTGGGCCCTTGAAACTGTAGTCCGTCGTTCTATTCACTTTGCCGTTGCCTCCCCCATGAGGAGGTTAAAGTACTGCCCACATCACTGAGGGCAAAATTCCTCCTTTGGGTAGGTGTGTTACAGAAATATATGTAAAAGATTAAGTTATTTATTCTTGTGTACCAGTATGATACAAGGATGAATGGATGTACAGTACTTGAAATACAAACTGTGTTAAGGCAAACAGCATCAAAATATTCATTTTTCGCCGACCTTTTGTGTGTCGGAATGGTGGATAGTTGGGACGTCTCGCTGGACAAGGTCCTGCAGTGTACCCTGAATTTTCTGGGTAAGAGCCAAGTCCCGTTTTGAGCTGCACTTTGAGCATTTCTGAAATGGGGACTGGTTTCTGGAAAACTCATCCTGAAAGTGGAGGTGCCAGGTGATGATGGGGACAACACCCTAGGAGGGACCTCTACTGAGTCCGGTTGGGACGTCGAGGGACCCAATAGAGGTTCTGTAATTGATAAGACAGCAGGCAGCTCAGTCTTCACAGACATGGCAATAGCCAAACATTAATATTTTCTATTATCTTTAAATGCTCAGGTTTCAGCACAGCACCACAACTCTAAGTGTGCTTCCTTACCGCAGAGTGAGACTACACTCTCCTCAAGCTGTGGGAAGGGAGCACAATGAGGATTGTGGTCGTGTGATAAAACCTAAACATTTTGATAAATAGATCATGTTAATGTGATTTTACGAACGTTAGAGTTGAAGTGTTTTTATTAATGGAGATCATGTTTAACTTTTCAGTTCTATAATTTTGTATTATCTCTCAACATTTCAGCACTAAAGAAAACATTGTGGAAATGTCAAACCATCTGGTCCCATCAATAAAGATGCTATTCATAACATCTCTGGTTATTCTCTTCCTACTAAAGATTTGGCTCCCTAAAAATACCAATATTTTTTTATGTAACTAACGATTACCTTACCATATATTAAAATATTATTTAATTTATTGGTGGTCATTATACACCTAGAATATTATGACAACAATAATCATCTCTTGATAAGATGCATGGTTTTTTTTGGAACACATTTTTTGGATAAAAAGGCTCAGCTTATCAGTTGCATAATATGGTATACTTAAGCACATGAACTCCTCTATCCTTTTAAAGATGATGTATAATATGATGTATAATAACATGAATTATATACCTGGTTCTGTTATCCATGCACATTAGCTCTCAATTCAGCATCAATGGTGGGTCTTGCTTCCTTTTTGTAACAAGTTGATGGCAGATTTGCAATTTCTTTATGCTTTACTTCTGGACATAAATCTGCTCTCTCCTCTATCCCACTGGTGGAGAGATCAGTGAGCCGTGTCTGGTACAGCTGTAGGAGCTTTGTGTCTGTTGGGATATCACGCTCCTGTGGAATGTGATATACAGGTATGTGGTAGTCATCAAAACCCCTAACACATAATTATCACATTATAGAGCTAGGATTTATGAAGAATTTACATTGCAGAGTCAATGCAGTATAAGGAAATGTGTACATACAGTACATAATAATAATATGCAACAAGAATGGTGTTTTTTTCATGTTGTGAGACA
Source organism: Petrolisthes cinctipes (assembly GCA_033782935.1). Classification (NCBI taxonomy): domain Eukaryota; kingdom Metazoa; phylum Arthropoda; class Malacostraca; order Decapoda; family Porcellanidae; genus Petrolisthes; species Petrolisthes cinctipes. The sequence continues at coordinate 27,371 of JAWQEG010000270.1, read as the reverse complement.
CTAACATTGGTGAATTATGGAAGTACATTTTATACTGAAACAATTTATGAAGAAGCACAACATCCTTGAACAATTGACTGCCAGCAACAACCAACATCATAACTTCTTGCTAGCCATATAACTGTATCCAACATGTATTTTGAGACTGTGAACCTGAACACTTCAAGAAGCTGTTGGTGAAGCGACAGTACTCTTGCTGGTGAGTGCATATTTCAAAGACTCTGTAAACAGCTGTAAATGTAATATAACAGGTTAATTTACTATTCCATAAAATGAATTGGGTAAGTCCTTGGGTTTTAAGGTAGGCAAAAAAATTCTTAACCTTGTATGTAACCTTGTGTTAGTTTTTGGTGGAGCTAAATGAAAAAAAAAAAGAAAACATAACAAAAATGATGTCTGAGAAGAAGATTGAAGGGCCTGTAAGAGGGGATCACCAATTAGATGGATGAATAGTGTGGAAGAGTAGTCATGGCAGATAGTCCTTGACCAGACTGTGATGGGAAAACGTGGCCAGTTGTTTTGAACTGTGAACACTTGGATTCGTTGCTTCAGTCAACAGCCTGATGAAAGTAAGTGTATAAATGTTTCGAGTTTTTGGACTCTCCTATGTTAGTCACAGCTATCCATGACTGACTGGTCAAGAACTACTTGCCACGACTGTATGGTACATGATGAAGAGTAAGAATGAATGTGAGAAGGGACAGCTTGAAATGAGCATCGGATCAGGGATAATTGGAGGTTTTTCTTCCATGATCATTCCCATGGTGAGAATTTCCAAAGGGATTTCAGCACTAGATACACAAATCACATACAGAAAATAATAATAAAAGAGCAAGTATTATTTCTCACCTGAATTTCTTTCCATATCTTATTGAGTTTGTCAATGTTTTTAGCTTTCTTAAGTCTGCTGAAGAAGATCATTTGGTCCATCTGAGTCTTGGTTAGCAGGTTACAGCCAGTCTCCTCACACAGGTCTCTTGTTTCTTTTCTGGCAATAATTTATGATTAACAACTACTGTAAGTCACACAAAAATAATATTAGGATCGATATCAATAAAAACATGGTACTGAATAAATACTTGCCCACCTACTAATCTTAGGCTTGTGACTTAGGACTGAGACAGTTGACCAGTTCTTAATCATGAATGTCATTGAGAGCATTACATATCAAGAACAATATAAACAAATAACATACATCAAAAGACTGAATAACAAAGTGCTGTATGACACATGTCAAGTAATATCTTGTCATATAATAAAAATCAATAAGATTATGCATGAGAGATGCAGATTGGCTGTGGAGGCAATTGGCACTGAGTGTGGGATGGTAAGATGGTGAAGGGTATATTATATTGAGGTGGTCAGGACACAGACTATGAAAGAAGGATAATATGATGAAGAAATTGTACAGGAGCAAGACCAAGGTGCCTGGTGTGAGAGGGAGATAACCAGCCAGATGGATGAACCAGGTGGAAGAGTATACGAGGGAGAGGAATACGAGAGGAAACATAGGGCTTGACCAAGTGAGCAACAGATATATAGAAGTAGAATAGTACCATACTACTATTGTATAAACAATGGGCTTATGTGCTGAATATGAACACCACTTCCTTCTGGCCTCCAAGCAACTTGACTTGCCTGTTCAATTTCCCACAAAACTTGAGCCCCACCTTCCTCTCTAGTTGGTCTAAGGGCACTTGGAACTGAGTCAGGTGATGTGAGTAGTCGAGAGGAGCGTTGGGCACGATAAACGCACCCACTGCTGCTGGGGCGGCATCCTTGTTTGAACGTCCCACTACAACTTTATAAAGATGTGTTGGTACTGCAACCTCATTGTCTCCAATTACCTGCCAAATTGTAGAAACAAATAATACCTGGACAATACTTCCCTAGCAAACAAACTAAAAACATTACACCTACACATCTTTACATATCCTTCCTGGCTAATGCCTTGTTTCATCCACAAAACTTCAAATAATAAATATCTACAGTTACAGCTCCCTTTAAAATCTTGGTCTTTTGCAAAATTTTTCATAACAGCTTAAATATCATACAAAAACCACACTACATAAGTTTTTCTTTATTCTCTGTATGGTATGACAAAAACTTAAGACAAATCTACAATTAGGGACCATATAAAGTACTCACACAGAAATAAGACTACATACTGTACTTCACATTTCTTTCACCTTAGTCTCACCTCATATTCAACCACCTTCCGTCCATCATCGCGCACCCTGGGCAAGAATAGTGGTCCTGAAGTAATCCACACATCTCTATACCGTTCAGTAAGGTCCCGACAGAATATTTCCAGTCGGTTCCAGAAGCCTCCATTGTTGTTGTGGTCTTGGGGTAAGATATTGCTCAGGTAGAAAGTTTCATCCATTGAAGCCTAGAATAATGTTTTGTAGAAAATAAAGAAATAATTAATCTATCATTCAAATACTTAATACTGCTGAGATTACTCACATATAATGCATGTTAGTTTTTTTTCATCAATTGTGCTGAAGCTTCGTTCCCTCCTATGAATGTTAATTCATGTGCTTGGCCACAGCAGAAGAGTTACAACTCCTCTGCCCCATGAAGGTGGGTTCTACACTTTGAAGGTTGGTAACATTCTACCAAGAGGCCAACCTGCTATCAGCCACAGCAAGGCTAGGTGTTGCAGCCATGTACCAACCCTCAAAAGAGTGTTTTTGAATTGTGTTATATACTACAGTACAGTACAGTATTATAATGTGGCAATGGGTATTCTTTAGCTAAGATACAGCTGGTAATAATAATTATTTCCCATACCTCTGCTTCTTCTTACATGTCCATCTGTCTACTACATTTAGAGTATTTGGCTAGCTCCAACTACATCCAACAACACATCACATACTGCTTGAGGAACTTCAACAACAACAACAACAACACATCACATACTGTACATTTTATGGTAATAAACAACTATACCAGCTAAATCTCAAGTACTGTATATGAATACCTGTCTTTATATCACAGCATCAAACACCACTAAATACACACACACACAAACCAGGTATTACTTCCCTGGGTGTGGCAGGCTAACCTTCCTGCCTTCAGCTGTCACTTGTACAATATTACATTTAAAAATCTGTACTGTTAAACTAAATTTCAGTGCAGAATGTTTTTCAGTAATAACTAGTTTTGATAAACTGACATTATAACAGGAAAAGTCAAACTAGCCTAGAAAGTAGTAACATCAGTATGTTACAAATATTAATGATCTACATGAACTCTGAACATATCAAATTACAAAGATCGGAGGAAAAGTGGTAACACATAAATTCCCAGAAGGTATAGTTATTAGAGAGGTTGACGGACTAGTCATAAAGTTTGCTTGGATAAGGAATCAGCAAAGAAGCACATTCCTTTAAAACAATTGAAAGGAATTTATCAGGATCTTAAACTTTATGTGTGTCAAGCCCAGAAAATACAGCATTTCCTTTGAAGTGATTCTGATGCCAGGCATACATAAGCATGATAGGGGTACATAAAGTATTTGCCATGAGCCCAGGAAGAAATAAAAAGGATACCAAAAAATGTATGTGCAATACAGTAGGTTCGCTTATTGTGCGCCTGTTTGGGCGGCAGATAATTATCCCAAGAAATTGCAAAAAAAAAAAAAAAAAAAAAATACCGAAAAAGTAATGAGCCGAACTACCGCCACTCAGTCGAGCGTCAGTCCCTGCTCGTGTGCATTCCTCTCATTTCTCCCGGGATATAATTCAGTGTTGTGGGTGTCTACAGTATTCATCATGGCTCCTAATAAACCACCAAAGAAGCCCACTAAGAAGTTGAGACCTCATAAGACATTAAACCTGGCACAGAAACTAGCTATATTGGATAAGTTGGAGAAGGGTGTACGCATGAGTAATTTAATGATGGAGTATGGTGTTGGCCATAAATTACGTGTGACAGCTGCGATCCTCCCACCACCCCCTCCCTACCTCATAAATTACGTGTGACAGGGAAACCTGTATTTAAAAGTAATAAAAGTATTTTATACGTATTTTGGGGGGTATTTTTCGATAACACGGAATTTTCACTAATTCGGAAGTCTCAAACCCCCCTGCCTTCCGGATTAAGGGCTTTTACTGTATTTGGTAATTGTGAATTGATTACGAGTCACAGTAGCAATTAATATAAGTTCTTATCAAAGAAACAGCAGTACAAAAGCACACTAAAATTGAAAGATGGGGTTCTGAGACTGGCTGTGACACTATGTCAGCCTCCCCACTGCTACTACCAAGGTCGAGCCACTACCTTCACCCGCCACTACACCACCACTCCCACTAGCACTGCGTTCAATGTTGATCTCCTTCACTTCATCCATAAACCCTTCAAAGTCAAAAGATTCCTGGGTTACTGGCACGACTTCGCCCGTCGAGAGCAGAAGCACCATAACTCCTCATAATGGCCTCCCTGTTCTTCCATATTGTACGTACGGTAGATTCTGCCAGCCCAAACTCTTTGCCAATCAGCGTGTTACCTCTTCCCTCCTCCTTCTTAATTACCTGAAGCTTCAGAGAGTGCGACAGGAATTTCTTCTTACGCTCAACCTTTTGGCATGGTGAAGGTAGGTCTTGGTTGGTAGGGTGTACGGTTGGAGTCAACGAGTGAGACAGACTGACTGAGTGAGGGGGGAAAAGCTGGTTGGTGGGAGCAGCTGGTTGTAGCATGGGTTTGGGGGAGCGGCTAGTTTCATGCGAAAACCGGATTTAGACGCGCTTCTGGGAAAAGCTGCGGATTTGGGCCACTCTTTCCCACAAAAACGGGCGCTGTGGAAGCATCGCGCATAATAAAATATAATGGTGCTGATTTGGGCTTCGTCGCACAATAGGTGAATCGGGCATTGAGAACACTCGCAATGAGTGATCCTACTGTACTGTCCATTAGTCTTCTCTATTGGAAGGACGTAGAATAATTATAATTTATATTAGATTCGTCTGGGATAGATATATTACAAATTGGAAACTTACACAAAAGTACCAGTAACTCCTTCACTGTAGTAGACACTTAAAAAAATTTATTCAGGCCTATGCAAGACACAAATCTTCCCTTGCAACAGAGAAACTCACATGGTAAGGAACAGCTGTGAAAGAATGGAGGATATGCTTTGTCTTCAAAGAAGAACTACACATTACTAAATACTGATAGAATTAAAGTATTTTTTGAGATATAGTGTAATCCTTAAAACGATAAGATATATAATCACTTACACTCTCCAGTGACTTATACAGCTCTTGATTATATTTTTTTATATATAGCCTAATCTTCTGAAGCTGTGTTAAACATGTATGGTTTGGTTGTCTCAGGAAACAGGAAATGATCATGATGTTTACATTTTGATGGACAAGTTTGACTCTTGATGAAGTGCTATCTATTAACAAAAAGGGTAGACCAAAGTGACTTCTAGGGCATTCATTTCCCATGTGTGATTAAATTATACAGTAATGTACCAGTACATGTATCCAAGCAACTTACTACAGAATCCATAAAAGGCCATTAGTAACTACATCCCATAATTATATGTAAAATTTCTGTATCTAACCTGGGAGTTCTTGCAATCTCCAGCAGGTGACATGTGACCTCGACTCCAACCAGAACCATAGTAATCACTATTCCGAGATGAGAACTCTTCAGGTATGTTTGGGTCCATCTTGAACTTGGATTTACTTCTGTTAGCATCACCCTGAAATATTATGATTATAGTAATATTATCAATATCAATGTAATACTGTAGGCTACAGTTAAAATGAATGAAAAAGTGCATGAACATGTCAAACCAATTGAAAATATGAGAGTGACAACCTCAACCAGTTTAATCATATTTTGGTCAAATTATACGAGCCAAATCATACAACCACTCTACATAACATCCAAGTTATCTAGGCTTTGAAGATGTAAAATTAGAATCTTACTGAACATACAGTAAAGGCTGGAACACCAATGATCTCTTTCAAATATCATTATAATATGTTGATAGCTAACCATCCACAAAACCAAAAGCTGTATGCATCAACATTTGTGGTGTTGATGATGGCGTGGTGCCGGTACAGGACTGTGTTGTTTGTCTATGTAACCATCGTACTGGGACCACAGAAATCATCGTTACATCAACACTGTGAATGTTCTTGCATACCGGTACCTCTCTTATGTACACAGCTACTAGTGAGTACACATATACAGAACAATTCTGACTGAGGTAAAGGTATCATCTATGTCCCATATTATTCCACTACAGAATATAGGGGTCCAAGGCTATGCTACCTTAACTAAATCATTTTGGGGAAAGTAACCAACTCATTCTCAATAGTGGTATGGCATGAGTGAAAACCTTCCTGGCCACCTCCAAATGCTGTGAACCTAATCATATGTGTCTATAGAATTACTCCAACTATGTGCTCTTAAACAAAAGGCTACCACAAGCCATATTAGTAACATAAGGACTAACAATACATTTCATTGTTACTGATAAACATAGATGAGTAATATAAAAGAGAAATACTGTAGTACTGTATATTAATTAAATCATATTTGGAGAGGGTAAGTCATATAGTACTGTATATCAAGTCAGTTTTAGCCTATACTTCCTTTACATTATTAATGCATTCATAATTTACCTTAAGTGAGTCAGCTGTCAGATGTTCAGCAACCCAAATTGGTATCTTGGTAGCACAGTCATACTCCAAGGCATGATTTTGTAATGTTCTCATGATACGTCCTCCCCATGGTCGTCCCTCAGATATGACTTCCTGGGCAACCTTACCTAAAACTATATACAGCAATAATACTACTATATAATATTCAACAAAATACAAATTAATATCACAACCTAATCAGGATACCTGATACTCCTGAATTACTTAGAATCATTTCTGGATTCCTTAATTAAGGTTCATGAACCACTAGATGGTAACCACTATCAACATAGATCAAGCAAACAAAATTTTAATATCATATAGTATATTTCAGTATACTGTAGTGTATTTCAAATAGCCAAGACAACTATGAAATTCAGGAAGATCATACCTTCTTCTTGCTGGATCTGTCCTGGATCATTTTGTGAGTTAATAGTGTGCTTAATACTTTCATCCAGAATCCAGAATTTGCTGATATTAATGATCCCGACTGTGGAGAGAGATCCAGCAACCAAACCAGTCAAAAATGTTGCTCTCATCTTTTAATCTTGCTAAAATTTCATCAAAGTTCAGTCTTTTATTCCCTGAAACAGAAGTTATATATAGTATAAAATATAAGTTATAATAATCAGTCATTTACTACAGTACACTAACTCATATAACAACATGCTTTTATGGAACACCCAATAAAAGAGTATCCTACTGTATATACCAGTATGCCAATCAAATGGGCTGCTTTTACAAATAAAAAGGTAATTTTAACCCTTTGAGTGGTGGTGATATCTCCTCAGATGCAGAAAATTGCCTTGTGTTTGTCAAAATATCATACTAAAATAAGTGTTTGTCAACAACTATTTTGAGAGCTTTGAATATAGTATACATAACACTGTCACTGAAATGGTAATGGGGAGGTTCTCTTGTTGGCAAATTGGAATGCTAATGTTAGGAGGAATCAGAGACCTTCTAATTCACCAACAAAAGAACCTCCCCATAGAGAATGTGAGAAACATTGTCTATTGTATTGACATACAGTTGTTGTTGTTGTTGTTGTTGATGTTCTCCTGAGGTAGAATGGCCTCCTGCCCCACAGACCCCTGGTACGCTCTGGTCGCAGTGAAAAACAAACTAAAATATAGGAGGGGCTGGCCCTATATGCCTGGGCTACCGAAGCACATCCCAGGGAAATGGGACCAGAGCTTACTGGACCAGGTAATCTGGGGGCCTCCGACCGCCAGGGAGATTGCCATTGATGGCATCCCCTGCCACAACCTCCCAAACAAAATATACAATACAAAAAGATGGCTAGCCAGCTTCTTGGGAAGAAGAGCAGCCCACGTTACATTTGCTGGTCAGTCATCTATCATTAAAAGTTTTACCAACAGTGTTCCCCAAGGTTCTGTTCTGTCACCCACCCTTTTCAATCTATACATGCACGACCTACCAACACCCCAGGCACCACATATACACGTAGCTTCCTATGCAGACGACATAACACTCGCATCTACACACAGAAATGCAGAAACAGCCACTCACATCCTCCAACCCTACCTCAACATACTTTATGCCTGGTTCACCACAAACAGACTTAAAATAACACCCACCAAGTCAACTGTCACACTTCTCACCAACTGGAACATAGAACACCGCTACATACCACACCTCACCATAAACAACACACCTATACCACACACATACACACACAAAGTACTTGGCATAACATACAACACATCTATGATATTCAAACAACATATCATGGCCATCAAAAACAAATGCATGCAAAGACTTAAAGCCCTCAGATCACTTGCCAGCACAACATTTGGACACAACAAAGAAACCACAACCAGTGTACAAATAATATATCTGTCCAGGGGGACTGACTTTATTCTATGTGAGTAATAGCCATCCCCCACAGGTCTAGATTTTTTTTTTTTTTAGGATCTGGTCACTTTCTAGTGGCTTTGATGAGATCTGCCCACATGTATTTTTTTAAATCCATGCGAGGCGTACTGCAACCGGAGGCTTTTTTTTTTTTTCACTGCTGTGTGGACCAGCATACGGGGGTGCATTATCCCTTTGCATGCAACAGTCTAAACTCTCCCCCCCTTTATGGTCCCTTCAATACTGGTCTCATGGAAGGTGCGGCCCCACTTGTAGCTCTTGTGGTAATGTGGACTTGGGCCCACAGTACTGTTGTGGGACCAAAGACCTTCCCCCCATTCTCCCTGGTTGTCAGAGGTCCCCAGACTCCCTGGTCCAGTAAGCTCTGGTCCCATCTCCCTGGGATGTGCTTCGGTAGCCCAGACATATAGAGCCAGCCCCTCCTTTATTTTAATTTGCTTTTTCATTGCGACCAGAGTGTACCGGGGGTCTGTGGGGCAGGAGGCCATTCTGCCCCGGGAGAACATCAACAGCAACAACAAACAATATATCCGATCAGTGATAGATTATGCAAGCCCGGCCTGGGCCTCAAACCTCACTGAGACTCATCTCAACACCCTTCACACCATACAGAATAGAGCCCTAAAGATAATCACAGGCTGCACAGCTACCACATCTACAGACCACTTACACCATGAAACCAAAGTCCTCAAAATCATGGATCACCTTGACATGAGAGGTACACAAACACTTGTTGCAACCTCCACAAACCCACACCACCCACTACACTACTTGGCAGAACACCCACACATGCCAAGGAACATCAAAACAGCACCAAGTACATGATACCATACACAAACACTATCATCTCTCACACCCTGCCCACCCTAAACCAGTCTCCAGAAACATATCCATACTCAAATCACTCACCAATCCATCCAAACACTCAAGAACAATACTCAGGTGCATGCACGACCTCCTGACATCCACCCATCTGAATCCTCCCTTCCTTGTGAGGACAGAGTCCACCTGGCCAGGCTGCGAAGTGGCCACCACCCGGCCCTTCTGACATACCGGTATCAGAAGAAGCTGGATGGAGCCATTGTGGATGCCTGTCAGGGATGCAACACAGCACCCCAATCTATTAAACACATTATGGAAGACTGCAATGTACAGTTGAGCAAGTAGAAAGTGTAAGAATAATCTGGCTGTAGGCTATATGGCAGTATCTTCATTCATAAAGATACAAGGGCTTACTAAAAAGAACTGCCATGTGTTGCCATATACAGCCAGATTTTTCTTGCATTTTCTACTTGCTCAACTGTACACAACCTCACTCGCAAACAACACAACATACACTCAATGAGGGGCATTGAGGGCACTGTGGAAAAGCCCGGCACAGGCCATGGCCTTCCTTAGGGGCTCGGGGCTGCTCGGCCAAACAGCTTGAGGAACTTCAACAACAACAACAACAATAGGGGAGGCAACTGTTGATGGGTTCATTGGCTCGGGGGTACCATTGAGTGGCATAACAAGAAAAGTTATGGGGTTATTTATTGAAAGAATTGCCGTTTTGTAGCAGTGTTACCAGATCTGGCTAGGTCCCAGTATTTTGCCCCAGTCATTTCCTGTACTTTACCACGGTTATTTCCCGGTAGTTTGCCCAGGTTAGGTCCCAGTAGTCTGCTGTGGTCTAGGTTAGGTTAGGTAAGGTCAGGCTAATTTCAAAATGCCCCATTTGAATATGCCCTATCTTGGAAATGGGGCATTTGAGGAGGAAATGCCATAGAAGAAAATAGTCTTAGCATGGTCTAAATAAGTGGGTAATGAAGGTAGAAAAACCGTACGCAACAACGGCAATTCTTTCAATATTTACCGTTATGCGTTCGTTAGCTCCGGGTATATGACCGTGAGCCGGTTGTCCCCTCTTCTATTGCTTTGGACTCCCTTTTGGGGGTCCAAGCATCTGCGCGGCTTCGGTCAACCAGACTAGGGACTGCTCGGACAGACAGTCTGGGGAACTACAACAACAACTACTCTAGATTTCCCACACACTCTCACCCTCCCAGATTTTCCACACGCTCTCACCCCCCCAGATTTCCCTCGCTGTTCCACCCCCAAGATATTTTGATAGAAGAGGGGAGTAAAGGACAAGGGTTATCTCCAAAATAAAGACTTTCCTATACAAAGAAAAGTAAACGACTACTGCAAAAAAAAAAAACAAAAAAAACACGGCTGAAAACATATATATCGCTCAACTTGGGGTACATAATAGTTAAAATAAATAATAGTAAAAATTATCTTGGCAGCACGGCACCTCTGACTTGTGCAGGCCAATACGACTCACAGATCACTTTATTAACATTCATGGTGTATACGATGGTGTAGTACTGGTACGACGGCTCACAACAGAGCCTTCGTACCGGTACCACGCCATCGTATACACCATGAAAGATGATAACTAGACAGCATGGCCAGATTTATGTCACCAGAATCCACAACATATAATTAATAGGGTCATATGGAATCAACTACAGTATGTGGAGTCAATTGTTATAAAATTATGTGGAATAAATTGTTATAGAACTATGTGGAATCAACTATGTGGAGTTAATTGTTATAGAACTATGTGGAATCAACTATGTAGAGTCAATTGTTATAGAACTATGTGGAATCAACTATGTGGAGTCAATTGGGTACCGTCATTTGTTATAAAACTATGTGGAATTAGTGCTTTAGGATTCCAATTTGCAAGACTCTAATATTACAAATAACGTGGTTTGTAGTTTGTTATTGTTATGATGCTCAGCCAGATCAACAGATGTATGTCGGTGGCGTTGTCTGTGTCCAACCAACGGCACCACCTGAGCAGTGACAATCTATACTTTTATTCTACAGTATGTGATGAGTGGCTGTGTTTGGTTTAATAATAAAGTTAATCATTTCACTTTGGCTGTTCTGTTTTTCCACATGTTATATAATATTACTTTTATTTTCTTTCGTCTCCTCTTTGATGGTTACAGATGGCCGGAGGGTTTAACTGTTCTACTTTTACAATGGTATATACTTTATCAGTTTTCCTCCTTATATTCTTATAATTTGATGCATTTGTTTAGCTCTATTGTGTGTTAATTTTCTTTTATTGCTTGTCTCCGATTCTTCTAATACAATGAGGTGTATTTTACCAAAGAAATATAAATGTTTCCTGAGACACCAAGGCCAAGCACATTGGCCACTTTCAAGTTCAGTGGAGGATGGATCATGGATGTCACAGTGTCACTGCTTGGTGGACGGTGGGTAGCCGTCAACACCCCGCACATGATATTTTTTGTGTCAACCACAGGCATTACCCTCATGAATGTTGGAAAGGTAGTCCTGGTAGTGTGATATATATATATATATATATATATATATATATATATATATATATATGAGGGTGCTAGAGCGGCAGTCCGGGTGGAGAGTGAGTTCTTTAATTTGAATGTTGGGTTGAAGCAAGGGTGTGTGATGACCCAAGGCCGTCTCTATGTACAGTACAGGCCGCAGTGTGAATGTTGTGACGTCACACCCATGGCCAAGGAATACATGTATTCCTTGGCCATGGTCACACCAACAGTCATAGCAAACGACGAGACTCGTCGCGCTCGCGCTAATATAGCAGTGGATGTTGGTGTACTGTACCTCTGATAAGGGAAGGGAGAGAGTGGAAGTTGTCTGTGCTGCTGTTTGCTGACGATACAGTTCCACATGTTTGGTGATGTGTGCGAGAAACGGAACCTGAAGGTAAATGTGGTGAAGAGCAAAGGGGTGCAGCCACAGGCTGTGAGGTGAGGTTGATTGGTCAGGTTATGAAGAATGTCAGCTCATTTAAGTATTTGGGCAGTGTGATGAGTAAAGATGAGAGTTTAGAACTTTAGAGGATGAGGTGCTGGAGAGGGTACAACAGGGGAAGAGGGCTGTAGGAACGTTAAAAGCAGTGACAAGAAATAGGGCGATGAGTATGGAAGTGAAGAAACGTTAGTTACATGATAGTGTGGTAATCCCGACCCTGACATACGGGAGCGAAGCGTGGACGATGACAGAGAGACATAAATCAAGAGTATTATATATAGGAGTGGAAATGAATTACCTGAGAAGTGCGTGTAGAGTAACGTGAAGATATATATATAGACTGACGAATGAAGATGAACGTGAGCGATGTGGGTGTGGATTTGGATTTGTTGGAGAATGTGAAAAGGAACACCTTGAGGTGGTTCGGTCATGTGGAGCGTATGGGGACATTGGGGAGTGAGAGGTTGGTTAAGAAAGTGTACGAGAATGAGGTGGAGGGACGGAGGGGAAAAGGCAGACCGAGAGTGAGGTGGAAGGATGGAGTTCGGAGGTATGAGTGAGAGTGGCGTTGGGTGGGAGCCTGGAGGAAGGACGCCAGTTGACGGGGGAAAGCAGAGGTGCATTGAGGCGATTCATTTGTGACCACCCCCTTCGGGGATTGTGGCGTCTGGCAATAGATAGATAGAACTCATGTATACTCGATTTGTTTCTCTTATTTTTACACATGTACAGTATATTAAGTTTTATCTTCCCTCTGTTTTTATCGCTCTTATTCACTGGGGTACGATATTGCAACTGGCAGATTCTTAAATAAAAGTGATAAGAGTGATCACGACCGTGAGTGTGATAACGTTCTTTTTCATCTTCGTAATATTATTATTATTATTATAAATTTACAGTCCAAACAGAAATTCAAAGAGAAGAGTGAACGTTTTGTGTCTATTCTTCACACAATGAGGTGGGTGTGGGGAGTTGCTCGACCACCACGATTTCTGCAGGGTAAACTAAATAAAACCTTCTCAGCAGAAAGCGGCTTGTGGCGACTGCAGAGCTGCCTACTACTACTACCCACCGTGTCCAGGCGACCAAACCAAACATTCTGCCACGCGTGCCAGACCGAAAAGGAAGCTCTCTCACCTCGCTCGCTCGCTTTTAGCCTACATATTGTTAATCATTGCCACACAAGTTATTTATTTACAAGCTTAATTCCAAGAGGCATTACGTACGATATTACGTCTTGTGGTAGTGGTGATAAGTGTGGTGACGGGGGAAGTGGTGAGTGAGTGATATGTGAGTGAGTGTGTTCGAGTGGAATGTTGAGAGAGAGAGAAATACTATCGATGGCGAGAGGTGTATTGTAGTAGGCTACGTGTGAGGTGATGGTGGGGATACATACAGGTGTTTCTACAAGTGTGCTGCTACCTACGTGACTGGTTGGCGATATATTCCGATCGACGGCCGGGGTGAGTGAAAATATGCTATCACAATACATAGTGGTAAACAAAAGGACAATGAAAAAATATGAAGCAAATTGAGTGATGAACGCGTTTTGTGTTCTGTGGCAACGTCGTGTATTTTGTGTGCATATTAATCTGGCGAAAATGTACCAGTTCCCTCATTATTATTACTATTTATTTATTGTTATTATTTGTTTTTGTAAGTGTAATGCAAGTCAAGGTCAACTGCATCAATAGTTTGCACAGCTAGCTTATTCTTTAGCAATTTATAAACACTGAAATGTACACGAATCAAATTCAAAGTACTGAGGAATGATAACAATGTATACACGAATCAATTTCAGAGAGTAATAGCAAGCCCCACGAAGCATAAGCCAGTATGAAGCTTGACATTAGCCTGTACGATAGATAATAATAACTTAATTTTTATTTCAATAACTCAATTCATGTCTTTCGATTAGGCGAGAAATAATGTTGCTTGACAGACAACTTTCTTGGGATGACCATAAGAATATCCATGGTGTTGATGGATGGTGTGGTACTGGTACAATGGTTCTGTAGTATTGTATATGGAGTCATCGTACCAGTACCACCCCATCGTCAATACTACCAATGTACAGCCACAATCAAATAACGACTGACACTTTCCATCCTTAGTAGTAAATATCTTGGTAATAAAGAACAACACATGTATGATTTTGCAGCACCTCATTATAATAATTGAGGGAGTTGAGTTGATTTAAGGTGTTATATGATTATATTTTGATGTGATACTGATTTATTTGCACGATGGAAGGAAAGTGTCGGTGGTTATTTGATTGTGGCTGTACTTACATGCATACGGCCCACTGAGCAACACCTCCTTTGTGACTGCTGTTAGGAGAGACTTGTATACGTTAAGGGACCCTGTGATGTAGCCAGGAAGTTGGAGGTAAATGAGTCCTTCAAATATTACGACGAAACCCCATGCACCTATATGGAAGGAGCTTGTTTCGTGGCATAGTCGGGAGGAATCAGAAGCCTCCAATTTTCATACACGATCACTGGGTCCTTAATTAATGGGATAATAAACTTTGGGTTCAACAGAGCCCCCTGATATCTCCAATTAATTAAAGTATGTCATGCAGGAAACAGGACCAGATGGACTAAACTAATGGTCGGTGTCCTGTTGCTTGGAATAGTATGGAGGAATCATAGTTGCTCCAGATCTACCAACACTATACTGAACCTATATATACACCCCCCCCCCTTCCTTAATGTTGACGGTCCCCTTACAACCTTGAACTATTTAGTCGATAATGTACAGTAGTGAGACAGCCACGCCACCCACCTACCTGTCACACTCACCATATCATTGTCATATACTCTACATTTAACCCTATACTCCTGTCAGAACCTTAAGCCTTAGAGTATCTATAAGACATTAGGGGAATAGTATACGTTTGGTACAGCCACAATCAAATAACACATTCCTTCCATCGTGCAAATAAATCAGTATCATATCAAAATAAAATCATAGAACACCTTACGTCAACTCAACCCCCTCAATTATTATTATGAGGTGCTGCAATATCATACACGTGTTGTTATTTATTACCAAAATATTTACTACGATGGAAGGAAACTGTCTGTGGATATTTGATTGTGGCTTTACATTGGAACGCCATCATTCCTCCTTGCTAAGTATGCCAGAAAACAGGTAGGACTCGATTAAGAAGTATAGTGGTGGCCTGTTGTTGCTTGGAATAGTTTGGAGGAATTAGTCAGTTGCTCCAGATTTACCAACACTACACTACCCCCTTAATAAATCTTTTCGTCTGTCGTTGTGGGTTTTCTTCATCAGGGTAAACAACACCTCATCACGGAGATATTTTCTGAAGGGGTTAGAGAATAAACTATAAATAAAATGATTACCAAGATAGTAAATAGAACTATAATAATTTTCTGCCCTAAATACCTTTGTTATTATTGCAGAACACAGGAGCCTAAGTTACAACACCAAGCCAAGCACTGGACCTAAACATATAGATGATCTAATGTGCAATTCGCAAGAAAAGTGAACAAAAAGTGAATGCCAGCCAGGTTATTTAATTGAAGAAAACCCGATGTATCTTTTTCACACTTACCGTGACCAGTGATTATAGTGTGCTTTGCCAATCATGTGACAATTAAATATACTCGTTATGCATCATGTTAGGAAAAAATATATCTCGATTTCCGGCTAAAAACTGTGAGTGCAGATAAAAAGGACTATATATAGGAAAAATGCGAGGGCGATTAATTAACGAGTGGCAAAGGAACATAATAATAAGCAATAAATAGTTAAGGTGAGCCAGATAGTTATTGAGGTTCTGTAAACATGGGTGCCGGTAGTGCCAAGGGGGTGAATCCGGAGAACAGTGAGGATGCTGACGGATTTTCCACCTCAAGCGACCAGTGGGAGAACGAGGTAGCCCCCACCTCAAAGGTTGAGAGGGAGAAGAATGCCAAGAACAACAACAACACTCACCCAGCCGCTGCCGCCACTAACACCCATTCCAAAATCATAACAGAGGCGGCGATAGCGAGTACCAGCAGCACCAACAAAGCGCCTCCACATTCGGAAAGTGTTGGCATCGAAGCCGAGGAGAAATCCAAGAAGGAAGAAGCCAAGAAGAAAGCCCGGTTTGGATTCAGCCGCAAGAAAGAGGACGGGGATGATAACAAAATCGAAGATCTGGGCAAGGAAAATGAGTCCAACAAGAAGGAAGACAATGCCAAGAAGGAGGCGGAGAAGAAAGGTTTCAGGATCTTCAATTGGTCAAAGAAAGACGAGAAGAAATCCGAGAAAGACGAAGCCCTCGACGACGATATTAACGACCTGGAGAAGACATTCGATTCTCTGGGCATCGTCGGGAAGAACACGTGGGGAAATGAAACTACTACCACCAGCAAGAAGAAGGAAGGTACCGTGGACGACATCGAACTCCTGGAACCGATGAGGAAGAGGAAGAACGCAAAGACGAAGGGCATGAACGGCAAGTCGAGTAGCTGTGGCAGTAACGGCTCCTCCAAAAGAACGTTCAAGTTTTCCTGGGAGACGGACGGGGACAAGACCACGGCGAAGGAGGAGGTGGAAGGGGAGTGGGAGTATAAAGCTGTAAGTATTTTTTTTCTTTGTTTATTTGTACAGTCGTGGGTATAAGTTTCAATACACATATAGCGTACTCAAACAAATTGCTGTCTAATGTTTTCACGTTCTTATTGTGATATTATTGTTTTGAATAGTGTGGGAGTACCTGCTTGCAGTAAATTAGAAGATGGTATTAAAATAACTTAAACCTATTTATTGGAAAGTTTCTCAGCTAACAAACAGAGGGAAACAGTCAAACGTTTACCGTACGTGAGCTATCCCAATGTGGATGAATATTTTTGTTTGCAACTGTACATACTGAAATTAGGTTGGTGTGTAATAAATTGCTTTGTATGACGGCCTCTTCTAACACATGCATGCAAACTCATCTGCAAAATATTTATCTATAATCTTGCAGTCACATTTACTCGAAACTCAACTTGGTGACTTATTATAATCTCCAAACTAACGTATTATCTCCAAACTATAACTATTACTCTTCAATCCATATCTTGTATAGCCAACCACTGTACAACTGCTCTAGGCTTCTGTCTATATATTCTAATATTCCTAAATATACTAACCTGCTAGATTACTTCATGTCTAACCTAACCCAACCCAACCTAATCAAAATTACTATCCTTCTGCATTAGCTTAATTACTACATTCCTTAACCTAACCTAACCCTAATTGCTATCCTTCTGCTTTACATTGATTACTATACATTCCCTAACCTAACCTAACCTAACCGTATGTACTAATCGATAGAAAACACAGTCAGAACGACTAGCCGACATTTAGGGGAGATTTTATTGATGGTGTATGATTTGGAAGGTCTCTGCTGATTCCTCCATTAAACTATATACTGTACCATGAAACAGATTTCCTATTTGGACCACTGAGGGCATCTATTTTCTGGCTGGCATAGTGAGGAGGAATCAGTAGCCTTCCAATATTAACAATCTCCCGTGATGTAGTCAGAATATTGGAGTTTAGAGAGTCCTTCAAACATTACCACGAAACACCACCTACATTAATAAAGGAGCTTGTTTCGTGGCATACGTTAGTCAGGAGGAATCAGAAGCCACCAGGTCTCATACACGATCACATTCTCCCTTAAAGCTAATACAGAATCCTTAGTAACATCAGAAATAACCTTTTGTTGGTCACGTCAAGGCAAGCTTAGTCACTGATTCAATACTCATCCTTATTTCACACCACTCAACCACACTTCTATAGTTCGCTGCTAAATTACACACATAAATTTATCATACGGTACCAAAGTCTTGTGTACACGGATAAAATGACAAGTGATTCATTTTTATATTAGGTGTATGCTGGCCAATTCAGTTTTAATATTTTGTGCATGTATCATTTCTCTCTCTCTCTCTCTCTCTCTCTCTCTCTCTCTCTCTCTCTCTCTCTCTCTCTCTCTCTCTCTCTCTCTCTGCAGCCCCGGGAGTTGTAGGAAGAGAGTTGTTGAATTAGTGATTGTGACATTTAAGAGTGCATGGAGGTGGTGGTGAGTATTGGAAAGGGAAGGGGTTCGATCGTAGAAGTTTTAGGAAGGTTGGTGATCAGTAAGAGGAAGTGATGACACGGAGAAAGAAGTTTGTTATAGATATTGGTTATACTATTTATCATTATTATTATTATTATATACTATTATTATTATTATTGCATTATTATTATTACCATTATTATTATTATTACCATTATTATTATTATTATTACCATTATTATTATTATTATTATCATTATTATTATTATCATTATTGTTATTATTATCATTATTGTTATTATTATCATTATTATTATCATTATTATTATTATTATTGTTATTATTATTATTATTATTATTATTGCGAATCAGTACCACCTTTCTCGTCTAATAATTTCTTTGCTATATTCCCTAAATGTAACTCCAATCAAGACATAAATGTGGCATCAGAGATTATTATACACACCTAAGTAAGTGAATTATCCTCTTTAATTATATGCAGAGGATTAGAGTGTAAACATTGGCTGCAGGGTTTGAGAGGTGGATGGGAACAGGTGCATTTTCACGAAGTTAGAAAAGAACATACACTGTGGTCAAAGTGAAGATAATATATGAAGAGAGAGAGAGAGAGAGAGAGAGAGAGAGAGAGAGAGAGAGAGAGAGAGAGAGAGAATAACGGGGATAGAGTACGTGCATGGAAGAACAAGAGGAATGCAAGGAAATAAAACGAAAGAAACACAAAACCAAGGAGGAAGAACAATACGAATAGTGTACGTGGGAAAACAGAGAGTAGGTAAAAGATGGCAAGAGCTAGGATAATGTAGATGAAAATATAATAAATAATGAAATGAAATATCTAGAAGAGCAAGGGAAAGGAAGACAAGAAAAGGGACAGTAACTATAAACAGGAAAGAAGAAGAATTAAGGACCCTGTGATCGTGTGTGAGACTAAATTGGTGGCTTCTGATTCCTCCTGACTGTGCCACGAAACAAGCTCCTTTAATATAAGTGGTGTTTCGTAGCAATATTTGAAGGACTCGCTAACCTCCAATTTTCTGACTACATCACGGGGTCCCATAAGTTAAAGAAAGGATGAGCAACTGAAGAGAAGGATTTAATTAAGAGATTGTCTAGGATCCAAAGGGGCACCCAATCCCTTAATTATAGCTATAGTTGTCCAATATCAGAGGCTTTATTTTTTTTTTCATATAACTTTTGATGTTTATTATTGTTACAGGTTGTGATTGAAGGCTTCGACATAGAGAAGTTCCGGAAAGCTAATAATCTAACGGTGAGTTTTCTTATATATATTTGTATGTTTATAAAAAATGTATGTATAAAATATGTATTTTATGCGTTGAAAATATTATGATTGAGATTTAACTGAAGGTGGGATTCCATAATTATATATTTGTATGTTTATGTTAAAATTGCATGCATATATAGTACGTATTTATTTACATGGAAATAATGCTTTGAAAACAATAGGAGTGAGATAAAACTGAAATGTGAAATATGTTTTTTTTTTCTATATCGATAAAGATGAAGAATAGAGAGTGACTAATATGTTGTGTTGTGTTGTGTTGTGTTACAGGACTCAGTGTTTGATAATACCAGTCTTCCTAACACTGTCGGGTGAGTAACTACTAAATTAATTAAAGGGGTAGTACAGTGTTGGTAAATTTGAAGCAACTGATTCCACTAAATTTTTCCAAGCAACAACAGGCCATGATTACTTTTGTTAATCTCATGGTCCTGTTTTATTTCCTGGTATACTTTGTAGGAATCAAGGCGCTCTAATGTATCAAAAGTATACTATATATACCCTTAATAGGCTTCATAATATTCAACCTTGTTTCCTCTTCTACAATATTCATGCATGCCTTTCCTAACCCTGCTAAGAACAATAATTATATAATAATTCTGATAGCCATGATGTGGGGTTAATTATTGTATATTGAATACAAGAGGGCCATTAAAACAAACAGCTACACAGGGTATAATTATTAGGATTGACGATTGATTGATATTAGGAGCTGCAACAGTGAGATCATATAGCACCAGAAGAAGTTGATAGAGAGGTGAGACAGCAAGCAGGAAGGAAATTGAAAGAAAAGAGGGACAGTTAAAGAACAGAGAGAGAGAGTGGCTGGGGCCGAAGGGGCGCCCAAACCCTTAAAGTATTGCCCACATCACTACAGGCAATACTCCACTTCGGGGTAATTATAAGGAGGAAGGAAAATGGAGGGAAGGGGAATGTTTTTAAGGGGGTAATACAGCGTTGGTAAAACTGGAGTAACTGATTCCTCCAAGCTATTCCAAGCAGCAACAGTCCATCATCATTGCTGTTAACCTGGTCCTGTTTCGTAGCATACTTTGGAGGAAGCAAGGCGCCCAAATGTATCAAAATCCCTTAACAACAAGTCAGTGTTTGGTCGATATCCTGAGAACACTGTGTGTTTATGTTGTGGAATGTAATGTACTGAACGCATACCTCACCTCACTCACCAATACCAAGAGTTTAACTACAGAGAAACTATCATCTTAAGTAATGTGTTTCTACGTCTTACCGTAATCTATGGCACTTATAATGAAATTTTATTATATGAAATTTGTATATATAATGACCACATTGACACTCCTTCGCAACTACTTTAGTGGGTGAAGTGTAGGTGGAGGGATGAGTGTTTTGCTGACAACTGTACATAGTCGTGTCAGCAAAGGTTAATGTAACACACAAACCAATAATCACATAGGCTAACTAAATGTACATGAGTTGTAAAGGTGTAAATGACCGGCCTTATTACCACTCTAATTACAGACTTTATAACGAGATCTTATGTAATTATTTTTTATATACTAGCTCGAGTAGTGAAGTTATTGATCAGATGTTGAGATAAAGTAAAGTAGGATTATATTATACACTACAGTATACGAACAGTACCACTATTTAGGGACTGTTAGAATTCCCCAGGTGACAAAGCGTTAAGGGGGTAATTCACTTTTGTTACATTGGAGTGCCATGATTCCTCCAAAGCATGCCAGGAAACGGGACCAAATGAACAAAAATAATGCAGGTGTTCTGTTGCTGGGAATAGTTTGGAGGAATCGGTTGCTGCTCCAGATTTACCAACACTGCATTTCCACCTTAAGGATTATAGGTAGAAAATTAAAGAAAGTATTATCTGCACAACGAAAATGATAGGCTCTGAAACTTCCATCTTGACTTCCATATTCCTTTTGAGGTTACGAATATTTCACATCGGCCCCGAAAATATAGATTCCTGGAAGATCCCTGACATTTCAAATATCCGGTAATTCTGACAGGGTATCAGAAAATGCATTAAGAGTGAATTACCCGTATCCTCGCTGTGATAGATGAATGGTAATATTGGCAATGAGTTGATACAGAGTTTATTTGCTGGTATAACTTGCGGGTTTTTTTTTCCGAATTTATTGAGTTATTTACTGGTCTAACTTGCTTTATCCTTAACCTATAATAATGATATACTGTCCTGAAAATAACAATAATACCCTGTAAACGCCTATGCTGTCCTGAAAAAAACAATAATAGTCTATAAACGCCAATTTTGTCCTGATAAAGAAAAATATTAACCTATAAACGCCTATGCTGTCCTGAAAATAACAATAATAACCTATAAACGCCTATGCTGTCCTGAAAAAGATCAATATTAACCTATACACGAACTGACTGACTGGCTGGCTTGGTGTGTTGAATATGGGCCAGGGATGCAGCTGGTCATTGTCCCGAGCGGAGACACGAACTGAACAACTGAATAACTAACTAAATACAATTGTGGGTCACCTCAGTAGGTTATGTTGTAGTCTAGATTGAGGGAAATATAACTGTTGTGGGACGATTGGGAGGCCATTACTGATTCCTCTAGACTATAATTATGCTACAAAACAATTTCCTATGTGTTTACTGAGGTGTACAGTTGACCTCAGGTATTCGTACACATAGCATTGATTATAAGGGGTCATTATTCTGTACATACTGTAGGCATTGTTCTGCTGACTAATTCAACTATTACCCAAATAACATTACTACAAAAGTTTGGTGTTAGGAAATTACTGTACAAAATTTTCTAGTTGTTACGAACCCTTGATGTCACAGTGGTGTATACGAATTCCTGAGGCCGACTGTACATGAAATACACTACACGCGCTGACCATAAACTCTATCTAGCCCACCTGAGTCGAAGCCCGAGAAAACTAGGTCTAACCAAAGCTACAGATAAAAAAAATATGATAAAAAAAAAACTATAATGTCACACACGAGAAGGTTAAGGGACTCTGTGATATAGTAAGAAAATTGGAGGTAAATGAGTCCTTCAAATATTGCTACGAAACACCACCTGTAGAGAAGGAGCGTGTTTCGTGGCATAGTCAGGAGGAATCAGAAGCCTCCAATTCCCATTATACACGATCACAGAGTCCTTAAGAAAGAATATGATCAATGTCGTTAGGCAGTGTTGCAATTTGAGAACAGACGGGATTAGTACCACATATAGCGGTCATTGATACATGCAAAAATGAGGCTAAAATGATAGTGATCTTTGATACGACATGGTACGTAGTTGTGTAATTTTTTATTCGTCAACAATTTTGATACGAAGGAAAGTTTAAACATTCATATTTTTATTAAAGTCGAGTTAATTTGATCAACCCCAGAGGACAGGGTTTTATGAACATGATTAATTCTTTCTTTCGGTTTTATGATGGATAATTATTGATATGGGTAACGCTAAATAATATCATCGAGCTTCCCTGTGATGATTAATAGTGGACCCTGTGATCGTGTATGAAAATTGAAGGCTTCTGATTCCTCCTGACCATGCCACGAAACCAACTCCCTCCCTATTGGTGGTGTTTCGTGACAATATTTGAAGGACTCATTTATCTCCAATTTTCTGACTACATCACAGGGTCCCATAATAATTCATAATTTTACCGAATAATACTTGTTCAATACAAATGCCAAATAATTTCCACGACTGAGAAAAGAGACAATTATGGAAAAACAGTATCTAAGGGAGTTGATCTCACTGCATGTGTCTGAAAGAGGAATTTCACCTTTGCCTACCTTCCCTTCATGCTTGGTAACGTATCGTCTTTTGTGACCTTAAATTATGGAATAGTATGAACAATAATAATGGTGGTCTGTTTTTTGGAATAGTCTGTTGGAATCATTTGCTCCAGATTTATCATCAACACTGCACAGCCACAATCAAATACCCTGCAACACTTTCCTTCCATCATGCAAATAAATCAATATCATATCTAAAAACATAATCATACAACACCTAATGTCAACTCAACCCCCTCAATTATTATTATCATGAGGTGCTGCAAAATCATACATACATGTGTTGTCCTAATTTATTACCAAGACATTTAAATACTACGATGGAAGGAAAGTGTTGCATGATATTTGAGTGTGGCTGTAGTACCCTCTTTTAATCTCTAATTTGTGTGATGGAAGGAAAGTGTTGCATGATATTTGAGTGTGGCTGTGGTATCCCCTTTTAATCCCTAATTTGTGTGATGGAAGGAAAGTGTTGCATGATATTTGAGTGTGGCTGTAGTACCCCCTTTTAATCTCTAATTTGTGTGATGGAAGGAAAGTGTTGCATGACATTTGAGTGTGGCTGTGGTATCCCCTTTTAATCCCTAATTTGTGTGATGTTGTATGATGCGACTGCCGAGGGGTGGTTATAGAGATAATGAGCCTCCTGCAGTGCAAGGTTAAACACTGCGGTCCCAGACTCTATAACTCTTTTGTTTTGTTTACATGGATCCTATCGAGGAGTTATAGACATTCATAGAGAAAGATCAGAATTATTTAGTAAGTTTTTTAGACACTTGTGTATGCAATTTTTCGTGCTGGAAAATATACTAGTACAATTAAAATTATATCAGACAACATTCCAGTACAATTAAGATGATATTAGACTATATTCCAGTACAATCAAGATTATATTAGACAACAATCCAGTACAATTAAAATTATATTAAACAACTTTCCAATACAATTAAGATTATACTAGACAACATTCCAGTACAATTAAAAAATATATTATCATTGTATCTTTCGTGAGGGTTGTGTGAAAGTTCCGCAGGATTATAATATAGCGTGAGAGTCAACAACAGCAGCCGCAGCGTGAAGATGGCTAGGCTCGTCCACTATATTCTCCACTAGACATAACAGACACGGACAAGACAGAGATTACCAGCGAATTTCTAAGAATGCTCAGAATTATTTTATGTCCATTCTGAATGTGTGTTTTTGTTGCCGTTATAATATATTGAGACTGAAAATTTTAATTGGGTGATAGACAGTAGACAATAAAAATTCAGAAATGGATTACTAGTTACAAAAATACGATATATAATGTAATGCATTTTGAAAGGAAGGTACGATATTATTCAGGTTGTCTTATCCCTTACACGATCCCCTTCCAAACCCAATAATGTGCCATAAAACCGGACCCAACTTTAGAACTGGATCTGTATAACCAATTAGGCTAAGTAGTGAGTGTCCTTCGTAGCTATAGTGCAGCGTATCGTTCCAAACCAGTTTCACAAATTTAATTGGTTGTCGGCCTCAAGTGACGTAACTATACCGCAGAAAATAAATCCGAAGCTCAGGCGTGGCAGGAGGGACGTTCGTTCGTGTGTGTGTGTGTGTTGTGTGTGTGTGTGTGGTGTCCCCTGCAATGGCTGACGTTGCGTAACTTACTTACTGACAACATGCACAACTTATGGAGAGAAATGACAGACAAACTAAACTCATGGGAGGGAGGAAGTTTTGTGTTGGTAATTCTGGAGCAACTGCTGAATCCTCCAAACTATTCCAAGCAACAGAACACCATTATTTTTGTTTTGCTATTCTGGTCCGTTTCCTATAGCATACTTTGGAGGAATCAAGGCACTCCATGCAAAGTACTAAAAAAGAATTACCACCTTAAACTTCCTCGTCGCTTAATAATTCGTGTTGCAAAATGATAGGAAGTGAGAGACGAAGAGAACTTTTCCTCGAAGTAATAATTTAATTAATAATACCACTACCTTGATCTTCACTGCAACTGAAATTGGATTGGCATGAAAAATAAAGTATAATTATCGCTATACTGTGGTGCTAAGGAAGAAATGGATAGATAGCGTGATGGCCTGCAAACCCCACAAGGACCACAAGTACGACTGAGGAACTAATACAAGGTGCTACTGTTTCCTCGTATAAACACAACGAAAACGGATTCTCATTGCCGAGGTATTCCGCTTGCGTTTCTTGGCATAATTTGGTGGATTAAGTGGCCTGCCAACTCTTTAATTCCCCGACAACACAGGACCCTCATTACTCCCATGCAGCACCCAAAGGAAGGTAGAGGTGTCAGGAATATCAGAGTATACAGAGAAGTAGAGGTATGACACAAGGCCCTACAATGTCCGATCAGGAAGAGAGAGAGAGAGAGATGAGAGAGAGAGAGAGAGAGAGAGAGAGAGAGAGAGAGAGAGAGAGGAGAGAGAGAGAGAGAGAGAGAGAGAGAGAGAGAGAGAGAGAGAGAGAGAGAGAGGACAGACGAAGGGACAGAGAAGAAGAGAGAGGACAGAGAAAGAAGAGAGACAGGACAGAGAAAGAGAGAGAGAGAGAGAGAGGAAGCATGCAGAAGAAAGAGAGGTCAGCAACTCCCAAGGTCAAGTACAAGGAAGGAGCCCACTATTATAGTTGATGGCTTGGTTGTCAGCTGTTTGACTTCATTTGCAGGTGTATTATATTTATTCCATACCAGTTGTGTTATATAATTATGATCTGACATAGCCTAACCTGATCCAATTTAAGGAGGTAGTACAGTGTAGGTAAATCTGGAGTAAGTGATTCCTCCTCCAACCCATTATTATTATTATTATTTCCTTTTTTTTTTTTTTTTTTTTTTTCATCTGGTTCCGTTCTTGGCATATTATAATGGAAAAATCAAGGCGCTCTAATATATCATAAGTGTATTATCACCTTAACCTTTTTAACACTTTACATGATAATTATGAACCTAAGCTTAACACTACTTTCTTTAGCCATACACAGGCCTGACCAATTGTAACCAACTTAGCTTTTCTTGATTAAGGGGAGATTCTTTTGTTGGTGAATTGGAAGGCTACTACTGATTCCTCCAAATTACACTATAGTAAACAGATGACCCCGTTGTTACTAATAGGGGCACTCTGTTTCGTGGCATATTTTGGAGGAATCACAAACCTTCCCAATTCACCAACTAGAAAATATCCCTTAAGGTGGTAATTCTTTTTTGGTACATACATTGGAGTGTCTTGATTCCTCCAAAGTACAGTATGCTAGAAACAGGACCAGAAGAGCACAAATAATGGTGTTCTTTTGCTGGAATAGGTTGGAGGATTCAGTTGCTCCAGATTTACCAACACAAAACTTCCCCCCACCCCCCTTAACCTGACGTACCGTAATTTACCTGCATGACCCAGTTGTTGATTCCTATACAAACAAAGGTATAAATAAAATAATCACCACGTCGCCTGACCCAATGTAAACAAACCCCACAATGTTATGTTTACAGACCGTGTGAATATCGTTACCATCATCGTCTGGATCCTTGTAGTAGGCGGAAGCTTGAGTTGCAATATGTAGCTTGACCTAGTAAGAATATAATTGAAGTTGATCATAATTATACAAAGTTTCTGAACATCATGGTTAATTGGGAAATTTGTATATACCCTGTATTTAGGGAGATATACATTTTTGGTACATTGGAGCGCCTTAATTAAGTTCCTCTAAAGTATGCCAGGAAACAGGATCTGATTAACAAAAGTAATGGTGGTATGTTGCTTGGAATAGTTTGGAGGAATCAGTTGCTCCAGATTTACCAACACTGTACTTT
>JAWQEG010000269.1:0-100423 GCA_033782935.1 Petrolisthes cinctipes | reverse complement strand
CTTACTTTAATCTTGTTCCTCTTTCCTCACACTGTTTCCTTTTCTCTCTTTCTTCACATGGACTCCTTAGCCTACTTTAATCTCGTTCCTCTTTCCTAACACTATTTCCATTCCTCTTTCTTCACATTCTATTAATTATACAGTACAGTATAATTATATAAGAGGTTGGAAGGCTACAAATTCCTCCAAACTTATACCATGTAACTGATCCCCTATTAGTACCATTAATTAAGGGCGTCTGTTTTCTGGTATATATAGTTATGAGGAATTAGACACATTGCAAGTATTCACCAACAAAATAATCTCTCCTTAAAGACTATTGCCATCTTGAGTTTGTATATAGCAAAGTGTTGTTTTTTGCTTGACACTATAATATTGACAACTTAACCTCAGGACCAAGTTAGGTTATAATGGAAGCTCTGGTAGTGTTAAGAAGTAAAGGTGGTGGTGGTGTGTATGTGTGTGTGTGTATGTGTGGTGTGGTGTGTATGTGTTGTGGTGGTGTGTATGTGTTGTGGTGGTGTGTATGTGTTGGTGTGTGTGTTGTGGTGGTGTGTATGTGTTGTGGTGGTGTGTATGTGTGTGGTGATGTGTGTGTGGTTGTGGTGGTGTGTGTGTGGTGGTTGGTGGATGTGTTGGTGTGTGTTTGGTGGATGTGTTGGTGTGTGTTTGGTGGATGTGTTGGTGTGTGTGTATGTGTTTGTGTGTGTGTGTTGTGGTGGTGTGTGTGTGTTGTGGTGGTGTGTATGTGTTGTGGTGTGTGTGTGTTGTGGTGGTGTGTATGTGTTGTGGTGGTGTGTATGTGTTGTGGTGGTGTGTATGTGTGTATGTGTTGGTGTGTGTGTGTTGGTGTGTGTGTGTGTTGTGGTGGTGTGTATGTGTAGATGTGTATGTGTTGTGTGTGTGGAGGTGTGTGTTTGGTGGTTGGTGATGTGGCGGTGTGTGAAAAGTGGTAAATATTAGCACGGTACACTTTCAACACCACCACCACCAACACCATCATCACCACCACCACCACCACCACCATGGCTTCCGTATTGTAATGTCTGCACACCTGACCTCACCTCAATACGTTCACTAGTATGGCCTCTCCAATCACCTTCTTTAAAATTCGCACTTACTGTAGTTGGTTAATGGGGGCTTGTATATTTATTGACATCGTGCAGGAAGACTTCAGTGCAGCCAAAAACGATATTAATTGCTTGCATGTGATAAACTTTATTCACGTATACCTCATAAAACGATGAAAAATATACGAATTACAGCTAAATGAGAGAGAGAGAGAGAGAGAGGGAGAGAGAGAGAGGGTATGGAAGGGGAGAGTGACCTTGTAACACTAACACCTGTGACTCCCTCCTTCCTTTTTATTTTGTTTACATTCCCCTCCTCCGGTTTCCCTCATTTACATCCAACTTCGTCATTCCTTCCTCTCTTCTTCATCACTACTATCACTATCATCACTCTTATCACCACTAAACCATTGTCCCTGTAACTATCTTTCCTCATCACCCCATCACTACCGTCTCTTTCACCATTCTTTCTCAACTACTGGGGTTGCTACCGTCTTCACAACCACTCTCTCCGCCCACTGCTCCTTCCACCCACTGCTCCACCCTCCCATCCACCTACTGAGTCTAACAATCCACCCACCCAGATTTTACAGACCCTGAACTCGTGATTAGCCCAACCCTTTCACCCAACTCAGTCAACTCTCACACAACAGTCCCACCCTGTGAAACCCACCCCACCTTACTGTATCCTACCCCCGCTCATCCCTCTCTTATTACTTTACCTCCTTCATCCCTCTCTTCTCTCTCCATTTACCGTGACTAACACTCCCCTCTTCTATTCACTTTTCCTCTCTGTCCAACGTAACCCCCTTCCCCGTCGAGCCCTTCATTTCTCTTCCCTTCCCTCCTCTTCCTTTCCTTCCACCCCTTCCTGACTGACTTTCCCTTCACTCACCCTCCCTGTCCATTTTTTCCCTTCACCCTCCCTCCCTACCTATAGCCTTTCCCTTCACCCTCCCTCCCTACCTATAGCCTTTCCCTTTCACCCTCCCTCCCTACCTATAGCCTTTCCCTCCACACCTTAGCGTGTCGCAGGAGAAGTTGAAATACCTCACTGGAGAATTTATCACGAGGTTATTACAGGGTCATTACCAGATTATCACGAGAACTTGAGAGGCCACCAAACACACCACCACTTCTTCTTCTATTACTACATGAACCTGAGGGAGGGGGGTAATACACTTGTGGTACTTTGGAGAACCTTCATTCCTACAAAGTATTTTACACATCGAGTTTTTTTGTTTTGACATTTACATAGTAATATATAATTCCATATCAAAATATTCGTCTTGGTACGATATTGAATGAGGTATAATAGAACTGACAAAAGGCAAAGGATAACTAAAAATATATCTGCAATGTGTTACTGAATAAACTTATGGTGCAGGGGACTGACTGACTGACTGACTGACTTGTGTACAGCCACAATCAAATAACCACCGACACTTTCCTCTCGTCGTGCAAATATATCAGTATCATAATTATCAAAATATAATCATACAACACCTTACGTCAACTCAACCCCCTCAATTATTATTATTATGAAGTGCTGCAAAATCATACAAGTGTTGTTCTTTGTTACTAATATATTTACTACGATGGAAGGAAAGTGTTGGTGGATATTATTATTATTATTATGAGAAGCTGCAAAATTATACACGTGTTGTTCTTTGTTACCAATATATTTACTACGATGGAAAGAAAGTGTTGGTGGATATTTGATTGTGGCTGTACAGTGTGGTATTGTAGTGTTGTTGTCTGCAGGTTTGGTGGGTTTGTCTGTAAATGAGTTAAGATTTCACAAACCCTGCAACACGTTCAATACGCTGCAAATGCCCCGTTCCCAGAAGTGTACATGGGGAAGGAATAGAAGGGGAGGAAAGTGTGTGTGTTTCTGTCTGTTTGTGTGTGTCTGTCTGTTTGTGTGTGTCTGTCTGTGTGTGAGTGTCTGTCTGTGGAGTACATGTCTGTGTGTGAAGTTGTCTTTGTCTGTTTATGCATGTCTGTCTGTGTGTGAAGTTTTCTTTGTCTGTTTTTGCATGTCTGTCTGTGTGTGTGTGTCTGTCTGTCTTTCTGTCTGTGTGTGTGTTGGTGTCATTCTGTGTGTGTGTGTGTGTGTGTGTGTATGTGTCATTCTGTCTGTCTGTGCGTGCCTGTACGTGCCTGTGTGTGTGTGAACTAGGCTGTCTACATTCATGTCACCTGTCCTCCTTCACTTCAACTTCCACTCACGTATTTCATTCTTGTTCCTGCGTCAGTCTTGCCTTCCTCATTTTATTCTCGTTCCTGGTTTGTTTTCTTTTCTTCTGTCCTAACACAGTTCATACATTCCTGTTCGTTTTTACCCTCTTTTCCCTTCCTCCCCTTTCCTCCTCCCTCCATTTATTTACCTTCCTCCATTTCCTTCCCTCCAATTCCTTCCCTTTTCCTCTTCCTCCTCCCTCCATTTCCTTCCCCTGCCCTTTCCTCCTGTCCCTCTTTTTCTCCTTCTCTTTTCCTCGTCTCCCCTCCTCCAATATACAGTAGAGCATGTCATTCATATCAATTCTTTTCCTTACTCTATTTTTCCACCTCCTACTCTCCTCCCCTTTCTCCCCTCTCCTCGCATCCCATCCTATTCCCTCCTCCCCTTTCCCCCCCCCCTCCTTTCCTCCACTTCTCCCCTTCCCCTCTCTTCACTCTCACTTTCTTCGCCTCCTCCACACTTCACCCTTCCTGCATGCCCTTGTGCCGTGACTATTGTTTCCTTGTGTCGTGACTATTGTTTTCCTCTAAATACCAAAATGTCCTTCTCCTGTCGCCTCAAGCCTCACACAGGTAGGTATTATCAATGTGCCTGTCTGTATAATAACTGTTTCCCTGTCTCTGTCTCCCTGTCTGTTTGTCTGTCTGTCTTTGTGTATGTCTGTCTGGCTGTCTTTGTGTCTCTCTGTCTTTGTATCTGTCTGTCTGCCTGTCTGTCTTTCTGTCTATCTTTGTGTCTGTTTGTCTGTCTGTCTTTGTGTCTCTCTGTCTGGCTGTCTTTGTGTCTCTGTCTTTGTATCTGTCTGTCTTTGTGTCTGGCTGTCTTTGTGTCTGTTTGTCTGTCTATTTGTTTATGGTGTCTGCTTGTATGTATAATTATGTCAGTCAGTAGTTCATATATAGAATTCATTTGACTCATTTTCCCTCTCGCTCGTCAATTGTGGTGACTCGGTAGATATATAAAATTATACTCTCTCTTTCCTCATCTTGTGTTTCTCCTTGACCTTCTTCCATCTCTCTCTCTCTCTCTCTCTCTCTCTCTCTCTCTCTCTCTCTCTCTCTCTCTCTCTCTCTGTCTCTCTGTCTCTCTCTCTCTCTCTGTCTCTCTGTCTCTCTGTCTGTCTCTGTCTGTCTCTGTCTCTCTGTCTCTCTGTCTCTCTGTCTCTCTGTCTCTCTCTCTCTCTCTCTCTCTCTCTCTCTCTCTCTCTCTCTCTCTCTCTCTCTCTCTCTCTCTCTCTCTCTCTCCCTCCCTCCCTCTCCCTCTCTCTCTCCTCTCTCTCTCTCTCTCTCTCTCTCTCTCTCTCTCTCTCTCTCTCTCTCTCTCTCTCTCTCTCTCTCTCTCTCTCTCTCACTCTCACTCTCTCACTCTCTCACTCTCTCACTCTCTCTCTCTCTCTCTCTCTCTCTCTCTCTCTCTCTCTCTCTCTCTCTCTCTCTCTCCACAGGTTAATTTACTCTATTTTTCTTCTCGTTTGTTTTCCTGATTACTTCTGAGTGTGTGTTGATTTTCGACTCCGTTTCTGTCTGGTAATTACTCAACAATATAAACAATGGGGGAAAAAAAAAGTTGGTGATTGCGTCGTGTGGAAACTTGGTGGTGACATCACTGTTGACCCAAAATTAAAGTGATAAATTTTTGAGTGAAAGTCGGTGAAAGGACAAGGACGTAATGGCATTTAAACATAATAATAATAATATGAAGGAATGGGAAATAGAATAGGGAAGTAAGAGAGAGAGAGAGAGAGAGAGAGAGCGTGTGTGTGTGTGTGTGTGTGTGTGTGTGTGTGTAAGGTGTAAAGCTGGCCTAAGAGAATGAAGCAACTGGTGGTGTAACAGGTGTGTAGAGGAGGATGTAGTGAGGCAGACAGACAGCAGGTGTGTGGTGGGTGGGTGAGATGGTGAAGGAGGCAGGTGTGGTGTGTGTTGGATGAAGATGAAGGGTGAAGGAGGGAGGCAAATGTGTGTGTGAAGGTGGAGGAGGGAGGCAAGTGTGTGTGTGTGTGTGTGTGAAGGGTGGAGGAAGGAGACAAGTGTGTGTGTGAAGGTGAAGGAGGGAGGTAAGTGTGTGTGTGTGTGTGAAGGGTGGAGGAGGGAGGTAAGTGTGTGTGTGTGTGTGTGTGTGTGTGTGTGTGAAGGGTGGAGATAGGTAAGTGTGTGTGTGTGTGTGCGATGATTATTTTGACGTTACTGGTTTGATAACAATAGATGTTTAGCAAGGAAAAGGTCAATTAGAAGTCCTTGTCTGTCTCTACTACTCATTGGAAGGGTAGTAATTAATTTTAGAACACGTAGTATTTTTCAGGTAATTTCTAAAGGGGATATAAAGCATAAAATATGTTTGTTGATGATGGAAAGTCTAGAGCATTTTTTTTGTCTTCTCTCTCTCTCCTTTCTTTCTTTTTTATCCTCGCTCTCTCCTTTCCTGATTCCTCCAAACTATTATAGCAACAGGATACCATTATAATTATTCAATGGTCCTGTTTCCTGGCATAGATATATATACTTTTTGGAGTAATCAAAGCTCTTCAATGGACCAAAAAGTATACGTATTATCCCCTTAAGGACCCCCATGATGTAGTCAGAAAATTGGAGGTAAGAGAGTCATTCAAACATTGCCATGAAACACCACCTATAATTATAATTGAAGGAGGGACCCTGTGATATAGTAAGAATATTGGAGGTAAGAGAGTCCTTCAAAAAAACATGGTCACGAAACACCACATGCATTAATGGATCTTGTTTCGTAGCTTAATAGTCAGGAGGAATCAGAAGCCACCATGACTCATACACGTTCACATATAGGGTCCCTAGAATGAAGGACGATATTTATGAGGACAAAAAACCGAGAAGAAAAATATTTGTAATGAAAGAGAACAGGGAAGGAGAAAGATTACAAAGAAATAGGACAGGGAAGGAGAAAGACTACAAAAATAGAGAACAGGGAAGGAGAATGATTACAAAGAAAGATAATAGGGAAGGAGAAAGATAATTTAAAAAGAGAACAGCAGGGAAGGAGAATGATTGTGAGAAGGACGACGAACGTAAGAAAACATTGGGAGGGAAGGAAGTTGGAAAATACGAGCATAAAACTAATCAGTGGGAAAGATTGATGGGAAGTGAGGAGGAAGAAGAATTATTTAAGGAAGGAAGGAAGGAAGGAAGGAAGAAGGGGGTGATAGGAAAGCAAGGACGAAAAGAATGTGAAAGATGGAAAGGGAAACGAGAAGATGTAAGAAGGTATGGTGAGGGAAGAATGAAGAAAGAGAGGAAGGAAGAAACTGAAGACTATAAATAATTTCACAAAGGAGAATTGACTAAAGAAGAAAGAACAAAACTCACTTTCTTGTATATTCTTCCATTTATCATTCCGTCCTATTCATTATCCCTTCCATCCTTCCTTGCACCCTCCCTTCCTTCCTTCCTACCTTTCTTCCTCCCTTCCTTCCTTTCACCCTCCCTTCCTT
This sequence comes from Petrolisthes cinctipes, assembly GCA_033782935.1. Taxonomy (NCBI): domain Eukaryota; kingdom Metazoa; phylum Arthropoda; class Malacostraca; order Decapoda; family Porcellanidae; genus Petrolisthes; species Petrolisthes cinctipes. Next base: position 93,645 of record JAWQEG010000269.1, on the reverse strand, counting down.
CCTTTCACCCTCCCTTTCATCCTCCCTTTCATCCTCCTTCCTTCCTTTCACCCTCCCTTTCATCCTTCCTTCCTTTCACCCTCCCTTTCATCCTTCCTTCCTTTCATCCTCCCTTCCTTCTTTCACCCTCCCTTCCCTTCCTTTCACCCTCCCTTTCATCCTTCCTTCTTTCCTTCCTACGGTACAACAGAGATACATACATACATACATACACAGAATCTCTTTACACAGATCCCTCACGAGACAGAAGAAGAGTGGGTTGCTTCTCTCTCATCCCCTTTTTCTCTTTTCCTTTGTTCTTCCTCTTACTCTTTCTTTCCATGCACATCTAGCTCCTCAGCCTCCTCTTTCCTCATTCTTTTATTCTTCTTTTTTTCTTTTACCATCATCTTCCTTCTCTTTCCTTTATTTTTCTGTCATCTCTCTTTACACTGTCCTCCTCCTTCCTCTCTTTTTTTTTTTTTTTTCATTTCCTTGCTTTTTCTACTCCTCCGCATCGTTCTTCTTCTTCTCCTCCTTTTTTGTTTATTCACACCACTCTGATTTTTATTTCTCCATTCTCCACACTGCATACACTTTTACCATCCCATTTCCCGTATATCGAATTTCCAGTCCTATCCTTTTATCTCTCTCTCTCTCTCTCTCTCTCTCTCTCTCTCTCTCTCTCTCTCTCTCTCTCTCTCTCTCTCTCTCTCTCTCTCTCTCTCTCTCTCTCTCTCTCTCTCTCTCTCTCTCTCTCTCCTCTCTCTCTCTCTCTCTCTCTCTCTCTCTCTCTCTCTCTCTCTCTCTCTCTCTCCTCTCTCTCTCTCTCTCTCTCTCCTCTCTCTCTCTCTCTCTCTCCTCTCTCTCTCTCTCTCTCTCTCTCTCTCTCTCTCTCTCTCTCTCTCTCTCTCTCTCTCTCTCTCTCTCTCTCTCTCTCTCTCTCTCTCTCTCTCTCTCTCTCTCTCTCTCTCTCTCTCTCTCTCTCTCTCTCTCTCTCTCTCTTTCTCATTATTCTGTAAGAAGAGGAGGCATAATATGACGTTTAGTGTGGCAAGGTTACCATGGCAATAAGTACGCCTCCTCTCTCTCTCTCTCTCTCTCTCTCTCTCTCTCTCTCTCTCTCTCTCTCTCCTTCCTAGATTTTATCCCATATATTCTCCTCTTTATTCCATTCTTCTTCCTCTCTCCACGCTCCCTCGACACCTTTTTATTACTCCCCTCATATTTCCCTCAACACGGCAAATTCCCTTTTTCTTCCCTTCCCCTCATTCCTCTACAGAGTTATTAAGCTAGGTCACTTCCCTTCTAATAGTTCTTACTTTTTTTTTTCATACTTTGTGGTTTTATGCGTTACTCACCCCATTCCAAAGTCCTTTATAATTCTCACATTTTATTAGTAATTCTAACATTTGGCTACATTCATTACTGTTCCCATTTCAAGGTCCTGTATATAATTCTCATGTCCATTAAGGGAGTAGTACACGGTTGGTAATTCTGGAGCAAATTATTTCTCAAAACTATTCCAAGCAACAGGACAACACCATTATTTTTGTTCATCTTGTCCGGACTGTTTCCTGGCATACTTTGGAGGAATCAAGGCACTGCAATGTAACAAATAAATGTATACTATCCCCTTAATTAATCATTATCATTGTTTTGCAGGAGTGAGATAGGTGTCGAGGAGCTTATATATATAGATAGCTGAGGGGGTCAAGATGGAGGCTTTGGAAAACGAAGATGGGTCCTACACCATCGGCAACGGCACCTACATCAGCAAGGCCGAAGTATTCGGTGGTTACAAGTACGTACTGTATATGTAATAATTTATGTATGAGCTCTGGTTTGATTTTGGGTACCTACAGTATTTTTATGTAATTGGGATTATGTTTTTGTATTGAATTTGTATCTTATTTTATTATTGTGTACTCAACTTTATAGGATATGTTTTTGTACTTAGGGTTATGTTTTTGTATAATATTTAGGCCTACATCTACATTTATGATTGTGTTCTCAGCTTGGATGTGTTTTTTGTACTTGGGATTATGTTTTTGAATTGAATTTGTATCTTATTTTATTATTGTGTACTCAGCTAGGATATGTTTTTTGTACTTAGGTTTATGTTATTGTATTTTATTTTCAAGATTCCATTCCATTTGACATCAGGTGCGCAGATCGTGGGTTGCTGCTGCCCTTATTCTCGGAATACACATGGCGACTGGAGGTGCGGGCAACACTCTACCTGCTGGGTCTTCTGTACTGCTTCCTCGGGGTGGCAATCATTGCTGACATCTTCATGGGGGCTATTGAGAAGATTACCAGCAAGACGCGCAAGGTAGAGACGAGGAGAATAAGGTTGAGGTATTGTAAAAATGAATAAATAATAGTAATAATGGCAAGGGAAAGAAAGAGGCTAGGTTACAGCTTACTGGTCCAGTGGTCCTTATAACAAAGTATTACTGTACTAAATAAATATGTACCCTGGCCCTCATAACAAAGTATTACAGTACTAAATAAAATATATGTAGCACCCCAATTTTTTCAACAGGAGATCTTAGGTTGCCCCTCTGAAACTCGTACATCTCTGCCTTAAGGACCCTGACTCTGCCATGAAACATGCTTCTTCCATATAGGTGTTGTTTCATGGCAATACAGTATTTGAAGGACTTCTATACCTCCAGTTTTCTGACTGTATCACAGGGTTCCCTCATCTCCTTCCCAGGTCTACCTTACATCAGAGAAAGAAGACGAGCCCGAGGTGATAGAAGTGAGGATATGGAGTGACACCGTAGCCAACCTTACCCTCATGGCCTTGGGTTCTTCAGCTCCGGAGATCCTCTTGTCCATTATTGAAGTCATTAGCCGAAACTTTGAATCTGGAGAACTTGGCCCTAGTACCATCGTCGGTTCAGCAGCTTTCAATCTGTTTGTCATTAGTGCTGTGTGTGTAATGACAATTCCCTCTGGTGAAAACAGGAGGATCAAGGATATCAAGGTATGTATAGTTAGTTGTATGATGAGGATGATATGATTGGCTAGCAATGTTGACAACCATGGCAAATTCTTGGGAATTCTTGCCTGGCGATTCAGGGAATTCTGGTGTACGCGGGATATCAACATTGTATTGGTTGGTTACAATGGTTAGTGTAATGTTGGTTAATTAAGGAATATCCAACCTGTATACATCAGTAACACATGTGATTTATTTTACATGACCTGTTTGCAGTCAGTGATGTCCACAATTATGTGTACTTTTTCAGATGTTTTTTGTTGACTGACATCCTTTATTAACTGTACAATGTTGTGTATTGTTGCAGGTATTTGCAGTAACAGCAGTGTTCTCAGTGGTGGCGTACCTGTGGCTACTCATTATACTAGTGGCATCTTCGAGGGATGAAGTAGAGTGGTGGGAGGCTCTCATCACACTCCTCCTCTTCCCTCTCCTTGTCACCATTGCCTGGATTGCTGAGAAGAACTTTTTTGGTGTGCCCAATAAGACTGATACGAGTAAACAGATTGAACTTGGCAGTTTCCAGCCAGGTGAGAGTAAGTTACACGTTCCATTTTCTTATTCTCCAGTTTTACAGTCCACGCTTTTGGTGTGTGATGATGCCTGGCTGGTGTTGGTAGCCTACCTTCTTCATCCGTGGGAATGAAAATGATGATGCTGATTGATGGTCTTCCTGTGTCCTCCTGGTCTTACGTAACGCTTGTCATCATCCCCACCCAACCCAACCCACTCCCATAAAGACGAAACAGCACGAGTCTCTGTAACACCGTAACAGCACGAGGCTCCGTAACACCGTAACAGAACAAGGCTCTGTAACACCCACACACCCACTCTGGAGCCAGACATGCAGCTCTCCCCACCAACCCACACACCCACCCTGGAGCCAGACATTGCAGCTTTCCTCACGTACCCACCCACCTACCTACTGTACCAACATCTTCTTAGTCCTCAGCTCAGCCGTGTAAACTTCACTACACCCCCATTGATAACACGCATGGCTAAGCAAGGTTCATAAACAATACAGTATGATCCTTGTGGCTAAGTATTTGGACCCTTATTCTTTGTCATTAACTTTTATTTGAGTGACCGTAGGTTCCCTCAGTTAAGTAAAATTGCCTGGTGTTACCCAGATAGAAATTGTAGATAGGCTTACTATTGTTAGTCAGAAGTGTTAAGGTGATATCACTTTAGCCATATACTGTATATAACCACCACCAAAATATGGCATTCCAAAATAATCAATCTCTTTGTTCATATTTCCTGGTGTTATGATTGCTTAATATTCAGTGATTAGATTGGTTTTTTACACTGATGGTGAGTGTGACACCAACTTAACTCGCTTCATATTGGGGGTCTGTATCAGTGTGCAGGTTGGAGAACTGAATATTGTATGCTGTGCTATAATCCCCAAAACCTCTTCTTTTATAATGTTGACTTCATCTTTCTTCCATTGTGCCTTCCCATTCAATATCAGATTAGAAGAGGTTATATTAAATAGCAAAAATTTTGTGTAAGAAAAGTGGACATCATTGGAACCTTCTAAACCTGCAAGGAAACTGACTCCCGTGATAGATGTGTGTGCTTTTAAGTATTGTGTCCTGTAGTGATTTGGGTTTTTGAGTGCCATGATATAAATAGTTTGATTGGGTGCCTGCCTGCTTGCCTCTCTTAGCAATAGCAATACCCAAGAAGTCCTGTACAACAATGATGTGTGAGTATTGTACAGGTACAGGCAGTGAAAGCATTACAGAATTAGTAAACAGGTTTTTTTTTTTTTTTTTTTTTTTTTTTTTTTTTTTTCTAGATTTAATTTTCCAACACAAGGTGTTCAGACTGATAAATCCTGCTGGCATGACTAAAAATTTACCTGTGATTATGGAATTATCATAAAGTGCAAACACTTCCATAAATTGTGCAATGCTTTCATTGCTGTACAACTGCCATAATTTCTCTCAAAAATTTGTGACTACATGTGGTCTCCCTACCTCACCTCAGTTTATTATAGGAATTATTGAAAATTCATGAATGAAAATAATATTACAGTATGTCATAAATAATCCTCTTGTCATCTGTGGTATTCCTCATTCATGTTATTTTATTGGCATTTTCAGTTATTTTGTAAGGTGCATAAGAGAGGCCAGATGTGTACAGAATGGATTAGGAATCATAAAGGAAACTTTACTGTCATAGTACTGTACAAAGATATAGTATGCAGTGTGTTTGGGTCCCATAGTTGTGTGTGTTGAGAAATCATCACTAATAAAATTAGGATTACAGTATTAGGTAAATCCATAAACAAGTAATATATTAGGAGTATGAATTCCAATTTTGGCATTGATATTCTTCGGCAGTTTAGAGGATAGTATACTGAAATGATAATGTGGCTAAGGAGAGGTATGCACGCAATCACGCTTCTACCATTCATCACACATTGCAAGCAAGCACGAGCCTAAGTGCATTTTGAGATTGATTAAAAAAATTACACTTTGTTGTATGCATAGAGCTACAGATATGAACTACTAGTGGCTAAGATTAGCAAGTTTAAGTGGCAATAAAGTTTTGGTAAAATTAAGTTTGAGAAATAGCAGATGAGGAGAAGCCTTTATTATGACCATTTTTTATGTCATGCTTGCTTAACAGTACAAGTTTTTTCTTTTTTGGTGTCTCCCCAATGCTGCTATTTCAAGCAAAGTCAAGCTGTTCATATCTTCACAAGAACCCATTATGGGTGATTAATTAAAGAGATAAGTTTAACAGTGGAGTCATGCTGGACAGAGATAGATGATGATGGTGAAATATAGAAAAAACTCAAGCCAGTATATAGGCTACAATGTCTTATATTGATTAACAGCTGCAAGTTAACCAGTGTGTACAGAACTAAACATAACTGTGTGATTTATTCAATTAACATAACTACATGTACCAATTCCATTGCATGATCATTGGTACAAGTATATGATGATTGTAGAATGTTGATTATTGTTTAATGATGTATTTTCCAGATTTTCAGATTTAATGATGACTTTCCTCTTCTTTCCATATGTTTATCTTATATGTGTTAGGATGTCTTTGATTTATATGTAGACTATCCTGAGCAATACTTTTTCTAAGGTGTGTTCACAGGAAGTGGATTTTCTGTTTAACCTCAATTAAATCTGGTATGAAATATTTTGTATAAGAGTGGTGTCTCGGCCAACCAGGAACAAATATTCTTATTAACTTTGTGATGCATTGGCCTCTGCTGTACTGTATATAATCTCGTCCCTCGAAGCTAGAGTGGCATCAGGGCCAGTTTATCACCACTCCTAGTCAGTAAACCTTACTTTATCTATATGCATTAGGATAACACATATTATTTTACAGGATTTATTTTGACAATACATTCGATTTAACTCTTATACTTTACTCCCATACAAGAAGCCAAAAGGAAGTACTTGGCAGGTATGCTATCGACTCTCATCATATCTCATAGAGGGCATGATGGACAACCCAGCCTCAGAGCTCTGTACAGTACAGTCAGCTGCACATGCCTGTTTACATTCCTTGCTCCCATTACCAATGATAATCATAGACCCTTCAAACTGAACTATTGGTCACAGCAGCATATATCTACACCCACACATGGCACAAAGTGATGATGGGTCTACTATGCCAGATTCAAGGGTCGGTGATTATTTGGTGCTGGTTCAGTATGTAGCCTACTTAGAGGCATGGAAGGTGAATGGACTTGTGCAATTGGCTGTACATTTAAGTCTTGACCAGCCTGCCTCAGCCTGAAACCCGAGGTATAGAAAATGAGCTCAATCTTCAGTCTCTTCTCTCCACTCAATAAAGGGGTGCTGAAGTTTTAAAACCTTGCACCTTCAGTTTGGTGACTGGCGGTCTAAGTGATCTTGTGAGTGAGGCTGAGCATGTGTTCAGAGGAGGGAGATGATGATGTGAGCTCAGAGTGTAGGGTGAGAGGATTTGCAGGAGAGTGGTTTAGTAGAGGCACATACACACCACAACTTTGTGGAAAGATTATGTGCTTCAGTGGTTGATTGTTTAATATTATAGACATATACAACTCCAACAAAACATTGTCTCAATAAAAACCACTGAGACTTGAAAATCAAAGTATCTCTATAGAAGTGTGTGTATTTGAGTCTATTAAAGCACTGTGTTTTCATCTGTTCTCTCACCCTGCCCATCACCTCGGGACAGGATATTGCCGCCTGGCTTCATCTGTACCGCCATGTACTGTATCGTAGCGCTGCACTTTTCACACACAGAAAGGCATATGCTACAACAGTGGCTTAACTATTCCTTCCTGAACTTCAGTTAGGATGGTTCCTCCCATCAATGCCAATTCAGTTGTTGATTATGGTATGAATTGGATTGCAAAGGATATAAAATTTGAGATGTAGTTGTCTGTCACCATAGAAATTTTTTTAAGCTCTTGAATCTGAGACGGTAGGCACATTTGCACAGTAATACATTGGTGGTACACCGTGGCTATCAAGTCACAGGGTCATATTCAAGAGTGTGTTTCTCAGAGGTGACAGGGAACCCAAGGATGAAATGGGTTCTATTCTTGGCCTTGCAAAATTTTGCTGCTGTTATCCTCCATTCCACCAGATACGAATCACTATGACGTATATTTATAGTGCCATGTGTTTTGTTCAGAGAAAAAGACAGAGTTGTGTGTGTATGTCCAGCTTTTCATGTTTTCGTGTCTGTCTGTACAGTATTTTGATTGTCTTTATTGTCTTTGTCTGTCTTTCCTTATTTGCACCACTCACTGTCTAAGTACATATCTCTTTAGTGTACATTGTCTGTGCTTTGTACTATATGTATTGCTAATGTATTCTGCTATATCATATACTATCATCGTTACAGCAATGTAGGTAGCAATATAAGTCTCATACAAGCAAGGGTTGTGAAGTTTGAGTTTTGTTTAGTAACATATTTACAGTATTGTAGGCTACTCTTCTGGTGTTGCCTATCTTTCAGTTGTGGTGAATACAGTGCACTATACAGTATGCTCTATCTCTGACAGGGTTAGCATATTTCATAATACTGTACTGTATGAGATACCAGTAACTTTGGGGATAATGTCATTCGTTCTTTTATTCTCTTTCCTTCACCCGTGTGAATGGACTGTCTGATTTTGGTGTATAATTAGGTCTTTAATATCAATTTACAGTTAGTGTATTTCAGGAAAGCAAGGCATAAAATATTTAGTTGATTCTCAAGTAGAAATTATTGGAACTTTTCTGTTATGTGTGTGTGGATTAACATTGGTGGTACTATCTGGGAGATGTTGCATAGATGATACAAAGTTGTGCCTAAATCTTCAAGCTCCTCTGCAATGAACAGTTGGAAAAGAGTGCTCCCACTTTATTTACGTCCGTCCAAGTTAAAATCAAGGCAGAATTGATGAAAACACAGTAACAAGTTACTGAACTCCTACACGTTACCATTTTCACATGTACAGTTCTGTACTCTAATGTAAGATTATCCACTTTTCATATTGGACGTCATGATCATATTAATGATGCAATTCACTCTGACCATATGCTGCAGAGGAAAACAAATGTAAGTAATTCATTTATTGGTGTTCACTCGATATTATCACTAATATGACTGTCCTGTATTTGTATACTGTACTGTAAAACTAAATGCCCGTTTGTCCTTACTTCTCTGCACAAATGTTATCGAACCTTTGATTAGAGTAGATCCCCACCTAATATTAATCAATATTCATTCTTACTTCATTCTGTCTTTTTTGCAACACAGTATCCCTTTCAGGCCTTAGTATTTTTCTTAGTTGATTAAAAGTCATCTGTCATAAGTCAGAAGGGAATATTAAAGATGAGACATAGTGAATAAAATATAACTGCAAGGGATATTAATTTGTATATGAACAATATATACCAAACAACTATACACACATCTATGAAATAAATTTTGCACATATGTTTCCATGTTAAACTGGATCATACTTTTGACCAGTTGATGTTACCATTTAACTCCTAGTACTGCACTTTACATAGGTTACTTTTGCACAAGCCAGTTTATCGCCTTTTCCAAACACAGTCTTCGTGGAATTGCCTGCAAATCAAAAGAACAAAGCACTTGCCAAAAGTTATTGCTTTTCAAGATTTTCCCATCAGTTGCATTGTATAACTGATAGTCATTTTATAATTACAATAAGTAGAAAGCAAATTAGTATGGCACATTATTGAAGTTCAAATTTTGTCTAGGTTAATTGCTCGCATACCGGTACGAATTATTGACGAAATGGGTGCGACATATTGAGGCATTATTTTATATCGCTGAAGATAATATTCCAAGACATACGCCCTATAGCTGTTTTCTTGTTATTTGCGCACGTGTGTGTGTTTGCCAGGAGGACGCCCAACACTTTTACAGAGGTGTATGGCTTGTCTTGGGTTGAGGGATCCACAGCCTCTTCAGGGTAAGTCCTACAGAATTAATATTGAGGCTTCTTGGCCCTCTGATGGCTGGATAACATAGATAATTCAACTGCAGATGGATATTTTTGGTGATTTTAAGATTTTTAGTGTGTCTAATTAGTGTATTGAAATAAAAAGTAACAAGCATTTACAAGTTGATTTGCTTTAGTTACATTTTGTGTGTTTTATAGGATCATCATAGTTTAACTGTTTATCTTCTTTAATATCTTACAGTACTTTTTAGAGTGGCAGACTGAGTTTTGCAGATTAATAGTTTTATTTTCAACACTTACAGTTTGTCACTAACCAATATTAATTGCTAAAGAAATCCCGAACACTGAGCCATATTTGAAGATATCTAAACTGTATTATTACACGACTAATTATGGTAACTTTGTCCGGAGCATCTATTTTTATAAATATGGTAACTTACTGTACTGTCTCTGAGTATCAATACTGTACAGTAATCTATGATAATGATTCGTTTTCTGTATATATGAATGTATGTGTATGTCTTTGTGTGTGACCCTGAGATAACTAAAACAGCACATTGTAATGCAAGTTTTGTAAAAGCAGTGGTATCATTAAAATGATGAAACTGGAAGAATAAATCAAATTCCAGTCCAGTTAGACAGGCTGAAATCGAAGGCCACCTAGATTATATTACCACCAGTGTGTGAAATGGTTGAATACATTCAATGTAAAATCAATGTGGATAAAGTATATAAACATACTACACAAATTGTCTGGGTGTAGAAAGTAACCCATGCATACTTATTTATCTACTGTATCTATGTATCTATTATTTATATAGCTCTGACACTTTGCTTCCTCTTGGAACTCCCTCCCCCCCCCTAGGGGGTGACCACGGCAGAAGAGTCTCCAGTTCTTCCTGTTCCATCACTCCCTCCTTTCTTGATCAAATTCTCCTCTTCCATTCAGGAGACTAACCTATAACTGTTATAGCATTCTGGTTTTAATCTGTTATTGTGCATGTACAGTATTATAGAAAATATTGAACTTCACTGTAAGTCACTATGTAGAATACAGTATAATGATTGTAGTTGTTTGGCTTTATTGTGTGTTGAATAATGCTAATGATTGGGCTGCTTGTGTGATATATTTGAACACATTTCATATACTCTTTATGTATTGTTTTAATAATGGAATTTGCATAAATTTGATAAACAGGTACAGTATAGAGTAGCACAAGGTAACTTAGAATCCATACTCCATTTAAATCATTACGAGTAATTGAGATTTATAACATGGCATGTTGGAGTAAAATACTGATTTGTTGTTTCTACTCCTTAATTCTTATTTTATTAAGATATGATTTCTTAGATCATATTTCTTACACATCCCACAGCATTAACTTTCATCTTAACCTCATGGTGAAAGTGTAAATTAGGGAAAAAAAAAAAAAAGTTTGATGCACCAGTGATTTTGACTAAAGCAGTAGGAATATCAAAAACTATTTGTTAAGGTAATAAAAGAAAATTATTTAAGCAAAATTGATTTAATTATATTGAAAATCAACTTTGCATTACAGTAACCTCCTTTCTGACCACTCTCCTTTCACTTCCTCCCTTCTCCAGCGGATAAGTTCTTACGGGAGCGACAGTATTTCCGGGATGGACGGTTGGATAGGGATGGTCTGGTTGCATTCATTAAGGAGGTCAAGAACTACCCTGGTCTCACTGACGAGGATGCTGCTGTTTTGGCTGCATCAAAGTGAGTAATAAGCAGTGGCTCCAGCTGTGTATCTGGTGTTAATCCTTTCCCTATCACAACTTATACTTTGACCACCTGACAGCCTCCTGGTCGAATGGCTAATTAATGGTAAACTTCTTCTTCTGACTTTTTTGTTTGGGTGCAAGTCGTGTATGCCAAGAGCTTACCTAACTTGTTATTCCTGTTACAGGTTGGTGGAATCACAGAGCCACTCCAGAATGTGGTACCGTGTGGGTGCTGTGAGGAGCATGACTGGTGGACGTAAGACTCAGCCACAACTCTCATACAAACTCAAGGAGGTAAGGCATTGTATTTATTATTTATGTAGATACAGAGGTAAAACATAGGGTGGTAAATATTTCTAAAAGTTTCCTTAATGTTTTTCAGCGATATATTGTATGAAAGGCTTCCTTAAAATATTTTGAGTGTGGGGTAGTTGAGAGGGTGAGGAATAATGTACCGAGGTGGGTTGGACACATGGAGAGAATGTAAGAGGGAGGGTTTACAAAGAGGATGTATGGAAGTGAAATAAAGGGTCTTTGTATTAGAAGCAGACCATCAATCTAAATAGGCAGATAATCCTATTTTATTTATTTTTTTTTTTTTTTTTCGGATGATTATGACGATTTAATTTGATTTTCTGTTGGTGTTTATATTAATGTTGAGTTCAGAATGTCAGGTGGTTGAAGAATTGTGGAAAAATTTTCAGAAACCCTTCCTTTATGCTGCATTTTAAACACTGATATGAATGGTTTTCCTTTCAGAGAGTAATTTCTTGAAAAAATCCAGTTGCTATTTGTACAGTTTTTCAAAAAACTATCTGGCCACTTCTCATATGAAATGGTCTGACACCTCCGATGACTGCTACTGTAGTGGAAAATGGCCGGAACAACACGAGCTACAGTTTTCGTTTAGGATAATACAGAGCACCACACGCCTGATAGTTTTTTGATTGACTGTACAATACACTGGATTTATGGTGGAGGATTGATTATAAATCATTAATTATAAATCGTTAACTAATTATAAATTGTTAACATTTTTTCAGCTACTGACGGGTGTCAAGCCTGTAAGACTGTTTTTTAGTGAAATGTTTTTGAGATTGTCATTAATAACCACAAAAATGCCAATTAACAGGCATGCAGTCAGTTGCATTGATACTTACTCATTATAATTTTAATATTTTACTGTCAAGTAAAATATTTGCTTAGAATGGTGAGCTGAATTGATATAAATCTTGCTAATGTATGGTTTTGGGTAACAACTAACCAACTGCATAAGTACACATTGAGTTCTGTTTTACATGTCGAGTTTTTTAAGTTACGGAGTTGGTTATTCTTAACATAATAACAGTTTATTATGATTTATCTTTATCTACCAGATAGTAATACTGTATCACTTCTCCATTTTCCATTGTTAACTATTTCAGTGTAGGTGAATCCAGAATTTGATAAAAGTAAAATACTTGTACATTGTATTTGCATCTGGTGAAATGACAGTGCACAAATCTATCTTATTTCTTGAAACTATCACCATTTAGGCCTTCACGGTGTTTACTCTATTGCCTGAGACAACCTTGGAATGACTTGCCCATCCTTCAGTTTACAAGTAAATGGGTTCTATTAGGACAGTATATCAGCACTTTCATGTACAGTATTATTGCAAGGAAAAGATCACCAGCATTCACTTTCATCATATGTTTTGTAGTCTATAAGGGAGGAAGGTGAAGAGGAGGAAGGCTGGAATGAGAGAAAGTTAAATAAAAAGAATCCCTGTATTTATAGTGGTTAAAAACGTAATGTTGTCTGGAAGCATCTGATCTTTTGCTTGTAACTGTACTCTGTAAAGTATATACGACTACTGTACTTATTCTTGATTTTACTTTTCCCTCACCACCAAGATTTCAAGAAAGATAGATGAAAAGTTAAAGGCTGAACTAGAGTGGAAGTTAGCAGCTGTGAGTGTCTTACTGTATTGCAATGATGTGGAGTGTGGCCTCACCTTGTTCAACACCAGTGATGACATTATTACAAGTATAACACAAACATTAATTCCATCAATCATATATAAGTAAATCAACACTTGTACCGTATATCATATAAATGCTCTTGAAGATCTTTCAAAAAAAAAAAAAAAAAAAAGTAGCCTAATCAGTAACAAGGTTAAATGAAAGTTTGGTAAACCCACACCAGTAGTATAAGTCAGTGAAATCGGTGTATTGTTTCTGCAGAATGGGAATTACTGCTTGTGTTATTTTGCCTTTATGCACAAGGTAAAGGAAATGCCAGGAAAATTCTTAACCAATTTTTCTAGGTCGGTACTGTATTCATTTTTCAACATGTTACACATACATAGCATGAGCATTTCAAAATCTACCTAGCATACTTTAGACTGAAGATTAGATGACTCAGAACAGACATGGTTCCAGGATTTTTAATTACTCATACTACAAAAGTAATACAAAGTTATTCCCTATTCACTAGTAACTCCTGCTTTTACAAACCTGTCCTTCTGTCAGTATTTAAAAGTATCGCCATTTTCAAGTGTTCTGGAGTTAATATCTGTAATATCTGTGGGAGGGAATGGAGGGAGGAGTAATATGGACGGGTATGAATGAAAAGAGTAAAGGAAGAGGGAAGGAAGGGTGTGCGCTGTTGGTGTCTCCGTGGGTGTGGAAGGGAGTGGATGGACATGGGTGGAATGGGTCAAGGATAGTATGGATGACTGGAAAGATTGGCTTGGTGAAGTATGCGTGGGTGTGTGCTTATGCACCAGTGAATGAAAAAAGTAAGACAGGGAGAGTGTTTTGGGAGGAGTTGAATACATGTCTGAGAGGGATTGATAATGGAAGGAGAATAGTGATGATGGGAGACATGAATGGAAAGGTAGGAGGTGAGGAAGTGGAGAATATTGTGGGTAAATGGGGTGTAGAAGGAACAAATGAGAATGGTGAGTATCTAGTGGATGTCTGTGCTGAGAGGGGTTGTTCTTGGCGAACCTCTTCTTTCAGCACAAGATGATCCACAGGTATATATGGAAGAGAAGGGATGAGAGAGGAGAGCAAAAGAGTTTGATTGATTATGTGGCAGTGGATGAAAGGTTGAGGAAGGATGTGTATGACGCAAAAGTGGTGAGAGGAATGGTCCATTGCTCCAGCCATTTTGTGGTGTTGGTGAGGATGAAGGTTAGGGTTAAGTGGGAGTATAGTAGGAGGGATGAAGGGGTGAGGAATAAGAGGGAGGTGGCTAGTGGGAAATTAAATGTAGAAGAGTATAGGGAGGAATATAAGAGGAGGGTGGGTGAGGTGCTGGGGGATGTATGGATGGGGATAGGGGAGGGAGTGGGAGTGAATGCGGTGTATGAAATGTTTAAGACGATAGTATTGAGGACAGCAGCAGAGGTAGTGGGGTATAAGACACAGAAGAGGGGCAAGAAAGGGAGTGCTTGGTGGACAGAAGAAGTGAAAGATGCCGTAGAGGAGAAAAGGAAGGCATATAGGAGAACATTACAGAGGAATGTGCCGGAAGAAGTGAGAGAGAGATGGAAAAGAGAATATAATGTGTGTAAGAGACAAGTGAAAAGGATGGTGAGTGAGAGTAAAAGGAGAGTGGATGAGGAGTTTGGTATGAAGCCGAGTGAAAAGTTTAAAGAGAACAAGAAATTTTCTGGAAGGAGGTGAAAAGAGAAAGAGGAGAAGGAAAGTCTGGTAGTGTGAGAATGAAGAGAGAGGATGGAGTTACTGTGAGTAGAAGTGAAAGAAGTGTGGAAGAGGCATTTTGATCGGTTGATGAATGGGGGGACGGGAGGGGAGGCGGTGGTGACATGCATGGGGATGGAGGCAGGTGGTAGACGACAGGATGTACAGGGAGAACTGGGAAGGGAAGAGGTTAGGAAAGCAATAGGAAAGTTGAAGATGGGAAAGGCACCAGGGGTGGATGGGATAACTGCTGAAATGTTAAAGTGTGGGGGGGAGGTAGTGGTGGAGTGGATGTTGCTTATATGTACATTGGCTTGGAGGCAGAGAGAGGTGCCAGAGGATTGGAGGAGAGCCATAATTGTACCTTTGTATAAGGGGAAGGGGAGTAAGGATGAGTATGGTAGCTATAGGGGAATAAGCCTTCTTAGTGTACCAGGGAAGGTGTATGGGAAGGTTCTTACTGAGAGACTGATTGATGTAACAGGGAATAAAGTTAGTGAGGAGCAGGGAGGGTTCAGAAAGGGTAGAGGATGTGTGGACCAAATATTTGCATTAAAATCAATAGTGGAGAAATATATTGGGAAGGGTAAGAAGTTGTATGCTGCCTTCATGGACTTAGAGAAGGCATACGATAGAGTTGATAGGAAAGCTATGACAGAGGTGTTGAGAATTTATGGTGTTGGGGGGCGTTTGCTGAAAGGCATTGAGGCTTTTTATGCAGATGCAAAAGCATGTGTACGGGTAGAGGGTGATCTAAGTGAGAGTTTTAATATTAGTGTAGGGCTGAGACAGGGGTGTGTTATGTCACCATGGTTGTTCAATATATATATGGATGGTTGTATGAGAGAGGTGAAAGCCAAAGTGAATGGTCTGGGGGTGAAGTTGAGGCTGAATGAAGCAAATTGGTCAAAGGTGACAAGTTTGTTTGCGGATGACACTGTGCTGATGGCTGAGAATGAAAGGAATTTACAGAGAGTGGTGGACGAATTTCAGTCTGTGTATAAACGAAGGAAACTGAAGGTGAATGTGGGTAAAAGTAAAGTGATGGTATTTGAAAGAGCAGAAACTGAAGTGATTGACTTTGCTACACCTTACAGAGTGGCTGTACCAACTGGGACAAAGTGTGAGATAACTCTGAGGGGCGAGAGGATAGAGGAAGTGAAAGAGTTTAAGTACCTGGGTACAGTTATGTGTAAACATGGAAGTATGGAAGGAGAAATTAGGGAGAGAGCAGTGAAGGGTAGACAGGTCATAGGATCACTGGGGAGGATTATGAAGGGTAGAAGTGTGAGTATGGAAGTAAAAAGGGGACTACGAAATAGTATAATCCTGCCAACACTGACATATGCGTCGGAGACATGGACATGGAGTAGGGCTCATCAGTCTAGAATAGGTGCTGTGGAAATGAGTTACTTGAGAGGAGCATGTGGACTTACTAGGTGGGATGGAGAAAGTAATGAGAGTGTGTATGAGAGATGTGGTATGAGTGAGAAGGCAATTGCCATTGAGTGTGGAGTGGTTGAGAGAGTGAAACGTGATACATTGAGGTGGTTTGGACATGTGGAGAGAATGCAAGGCGAGGAATTTGTAAAGAAGGTGTATGGAAGTGAAGTTGTGGGACCTGGTGTGAGAGGCAGACCTCCGGTTAGATGGCAGAACAGAGTGGAAGAGTATGTAAAGGAGAGAAACGTGAGGGGCAGAGTAGGGCTTGAACAAGTAAGGAGGGAGTGTTGGAACAGGGAGAACTGGAGACACTTCTGCCGTGGCCACCCCCTTGGGGGGAGTTCCCATAGGGAACGAGGCGTCGGAGCTATAGATAGATAGAATATCTGTAAAAGTATTTGTTCCTCTATGATATTCTGCTTTATGCTTGTAGGTATCCTGTGCATTTCTGATACTGAGTGGATGTAGTTATACCACCTGTACAGTAGCACATTATCTTCACATGTCGTTTTATTGAAAGAAATGTCTCTCTCGTGTGGTTAAATTGGAAGACATGAAGCTCGTATCATCTGTTGCTTACTCACCTCTTCCTTTCAAGCGTTCTAAGGACAGAATGAAAAGGCTGATCATGCTTGAAGACGGCACTAACCAGGTAGCCCCTACCCTCACCCTTATCCCACTCCTTGATATTTTAACTACTGTGCTTGGGGCTTCTGGGAAGAACTACTGCTTTGAGAAGGAAAGATGCAGCATGCATGTGAAGTGTATACAGTACTGTACTGTACATCCAAACATGAGTGTCTCTTTAAAGTTGATATTATGCAGTGAATGAGAAAGTACTTACCTTGAGGTGTCTATATCTCCGTGGTACCTCTTTTCACAATGTAGCCGTTACACTTACAATTAATTTTAACAAATGAGAGGGTAACCCAACTAAATTGCCTTCAACCATTCCTTCATGAAAACATTCAATCCTGATTGACTGATTTTACCGGGTACAGTACTAAGACCTTTGGGCATTTGCAACAGACCAAAAGTTATACTGTACATTAACTTGTGACTATTCCATTTCACTAATCAGTACTGAATATACTGGACAGTAATTCTGTTTCTAACTGATTCTCAGTGTTGGATGAACAGAGTACAATCACATGTTGTATGCTGACATTTTAACTTTAGATTGCAGTTTGAGTGTTAATCAGTTTAGGAGTACAGTATCATGATATATATTATGTGGTGGAGGGAACAGTTTTACTGGGTGTTTTTACTCTTGGCTATTTCTATGCTACTTACGTTTCAAAATCTTGGCAAGAATTATGTAACAGCACAGTAAATTATTATTATTATTATTATTTTTTTACCAATCAAAGTACAATGGATTTTTCTGTACCTGAATGTTTAAAATTATATTTATTTGTAAAGAAAATGTGATCCCTTGCTGTTTGTTATGGTCCTCCTGCATTTTTCACATAAAGATATTACCAGTTTGATTAGACTATATAACGTGTACATTATACATTACATTATTGTGGGAGATAAACATTACTATATCTCTCTATAAGTATAATTTATCTCCTATATTTTTCTGGTACTCTTTCATGAAAACTTTATATGTAAATCATAGAAAAAATTACTTGCCTGCCTTCTCTGCACTTGTTTGTAAACTTGTTGCACATTTGCTGTTTGCACTGTCATCATACATCCCTAACAGTATGTAGAATTTGTATATAATGTACCTGTTTTTATGTAGTCTTCATTTCAAATCTTTGTCAAATGTGTTATGGGATATTGATGTTTCCTATCTCTTTGATTATTGAATTGTTCATGTTGTGTTCTTTTTCTTAATCTTGGTGTATAGGAAATTTTATGCAATTCTACTTACTTTCTAAAATTGATGAAAATGTACACCAAAGAAAGCTGAGGTTGAAAATCAATCAAGCCTGAACATGCAAAATTCCGGTGATAAGCCTTTGAAGTACACTTTGCATTGCTCAGCTTGTGGGGAGTTTATATCCCAGTTTTTGCTAGAGATACCTTATCTATAATTTCACTAGGGTGGTAGTATGCCTAGTTATGTACAGAATAATTTAGGAGTGGTTTCATAGCCAAGAAATTAGTCCTATATGCAGTTTTGTACAGTGTTCATCACCTGCCATTATTTATATTGCTATATTAATTTTCACCAAGGATCAGCATTGGCTCGACATGGTAAGAAATAATTTTAACTATTTACTGTACTAGCTACAGTATTCAGAGATAGTTGTTAGATACAAGAGTATTAGCCTATTGATGAAATGGCCACTGCATGCAGCCTAGTGGCTTACTGTATTTACTGTGCTTTGCCATTGGCTGTGTGTATTTAGGTTTATAATGAGTACAGTATTGATTTTGGTATGAGAATGTGATGTTTAACCTGTTATTTATGAATACTATTGGAGTGAATGAGCTCATACATACAAACAGTAGATAAGCAAGTTTCACAATAAGTTTTATATTTCACCTGTTTTACGATGAACCAAAATAATCCCCCTCGATACAGTACAGTATAATTCTTCAGAGTTTCACAGCAACCATTTCAAGTAATATATTTAGGATTTGTTTATAAGTGTATTGTATTGAGAGATAGTGATAGATACAAAATAAGTAAGGACAACAGTGACTAGTGGTGTGGTTTAAAGGAAGTAGGTTGTGGGAGTGTACAGGTACATATGGTTTGTTGTTGGTTAGGAAAGTGTTGTCTTTCTATTGAGTTGATTTTATTTATTATTGTATTTGGTCTTTTTATAATCAAGGTTATACTGTGATATTGTCTTTGTAAGGTATTTACTTTCATAATTATCTTCTATTTTCATTTGCTTTGTGCCAAATTATTGATGCTGAGAGTATATTTCAGCCAATATTTTCTTAAATATACTTGAGTGAATTTTTTCTTTTGCTGATAACCAATTCATTAACTTAAACATATTGTATCACTATATGCTGTTGATTAACTTTGGCATTTGCTTGGGATATTAGTATGCATTGATAAAGAACATAATCCTACATTTCCTTGCCTGCACTACTGGTCCATTAAAAGTTAACCCTATATTCCATTTACTTGAAATACAGTACCGGTACAATACTTGTCCCTTTGCTTAAAAATAAAGAAGACTCTTGACCTTATCTTACAGGCTCTAGATTCACAACTGCACAGTGTAAGTACCTGCTTCTGAAGGACAGGAAGTGCCTACTTCGTAGAGATACTCGCTCTGGGCTTAACATATTTAATTAACTGCTTTTAACAGTCTATTAATACCATAACCAAAGTGTAGTCATTTGCTTTACTTTCTACTGCTCACATAATTATATGGTAGCTAACCTATATGTATAATTTTATATTGAATTGCACTATACTCTACTTTCAGTAGTTAATATAAACTTCAATACCTTTTGAGACTCCTGTATTGATTCAAGAATAGTTAACTGTAGTACAGTACTGGCTATGCTGTAATGTTGAAAATAAAATTTAAGGACCTTGCAGTATAACAGGATTATGTACTATTTGTAGTATGGTAGTTTACTTTTCAATTTTAATATCTTCTTTCACTGTACAGTATGAAAAATAATTATAGTACAGTGCATTAGTATAGTACTGTATTAACTTTGTCAGGATAAGCCAGCAAAAACTTGTGGAAGGATTCAGACTGAAAGAGTAATGCAAGTAACTGAAAGTAAGGAACAAGGAGAAATTAGAAAGGGAAATTACAGAATTTTTCAGTCGATCTGGTATGTGGAAAAGCATCTAGGCCTTAAACCATCATTTACATTCTGTATGTTAATGTTATTGAATTAAAAAAATAGATAAAAAGGGAAGTTCTGTTAGGTCTCCACTGAATAATTTATCTTGGTGTTTGTCATTATATTCAACCTTTCCTGTGATATGCCATTAACATTTTTACAGGTTATTTGGGATAATAACCTTGATATACTGTACAGTATCTCTTTCTGTACAGGTGCAGAGTTAGTAAGGAATTTATAGATATTGGTACTGTATTATAATGTTACAGTTTAACAGCATGTGCATGGTCTTCACTCTTACTTTAATATCTTTACTGACCCTAACCTTGTAGTGTGTGCCCTTGTGAGGGATGAGAGTGTGACTGCTTTGTAACTGTTTCTTGTATTCATTGCCTGAAGCATGTCACACACAGCACAGTATCACATAAAGATTAATTCTGTCTTTGTTCATCCATCATTTCAATACTAGAATGCTCGTTGACTGGAAGGTATAAGTGAACATAATTAAACATTTCAATAGAGTAAGTAACACGGAATCGTAAATTGGATGTAGCCATTTTAGGAAGGCTGCTCCACTCACTATCAGCTGTAGATGTACTGTGCATGTGAAATATGTACAGTACTGGATGAATAATAACTTAATTAATGTTTGTGTTACTGCTGTGATGGATCAGGTTTTATGCATGCAATTTGACATTCAATATTCCATATTTGCTTCATGGAACTCTTGTACAGTATACTTAAAAAGTTAAATATAAATATATTTAAGTTCGAACAGTTAAAGAGAAATTAGGTGCTTACAATATACCTTAATAGATTAAATATAAGCATGTACAGTTCTTGTATTTTAGGTTAAATAAGCATGCTGTAAATAAGCCTAAAATGACCATTGACTGAAATAACATGATGTTAAATAGATTTTAGCCAGATATTTTGAGAATTGACTTCTTTTCTCTCTCTTTTTCCCAACAAATACTTGACTTTCTTTTGCAGGTTGGATGGAGCAAAGGTATACCATAATGTACTTTTATATGGAAGGTTAATATACAGTGTACAGTATCCCAGATAATATACCTAAGCAGAATGTTACATAAAATAATGCAAGTGTTGACAGATTAGTTATTATGCTTTATAAGAAGTAAATTTATTACACTGAGTTATATTTCTCATCATCACTATAGTATTTATTTAAAACTGCTGCTAGTGATATAACAGAATAATGATACTTAAAATGCCCAGTATACATTAATTATACTGGTGAATAGTGTGTTGTATTTTCAAATAATATATATTTTGTAAAATTATTAATACAGTATAAGTACTTTTTACCTAGTACCAGTAAATTTATAGTTAGCCTGTTATATCATGTACTGTATAACTTAAGATCAATTTGAATTGATTCTGTGGTATGATATTGCTTCTTTAAGTTGGATAATAATTGATTACTACAAAATAATAATAATAAAGGTTGAGGAGAAACTTGAGGGTAATGGAACAGCACACACTATTTCTTTCATGTCAGTAACTATTATAAGTACAGTCAGATCAAAATGTTATCAAATAGGTGGACTTCTTATATACTGTACAGTACAGGTAGCTCTTTTCAATTGAAGGATGGCTACAATACTTAGCCATTCCATCTTAAGCATATCTAGCTAACCAAGTAACAAAAGTAAAACTTACAGATCAGAGTCACGGTGACATTATAGAAGCACCAAAAAGTGTTGTGTATTGACAGAAAATGTCTAAGCTGGCTGCAACAGTCCCTGCTGTGAACTGGTACAGTATCCGACTCAAAAGCAGACATTCAACTAGGGTCAGTTACAGTATACTGTATATTGCAGTTGCTAGTACAGTACTGGACTGTATGTTGAAAGTATGATGCATTATAGCTGACTTGTAATACAGTGTTCAGTATTGAATCCCAATGCAATAAGCTGTTTAGAAAAAAATACAGTAGTAATGTTATGTTGTTTGCAAGATACTGCACTGTTTATTTATTTATCAACTGAAATTGTACAGTATGTTATGAAAGTAATTAGAATCACAGTACAGTATTGGCAAGATACTGTATTTACTGTACTTAAAGCTTGATCAATGTCATTCTTAAGGGCATTGAGCATAATACTTATTATTAAGGTAGCATTGTATGTAGAGTAATGTATTACATTCTATGCTAAAGTACAGTAATGATAAATGGTGGTGTGGCAGTACACTTGAAATACACAATATGTAATGCTTATATGTTATAATAATACATAGTCACATTGCATATTGTTTTTACCAGTAAACAGCTACAGCTTAACCGTAGCAAAAAAATAAAGGAAGAGGTAAATTTCAAGATTTATTCTCAAGTAATATGAATGCTGAAAACACAACTGTATATCACAAGCATCTCCTGCTTCCTGAAGGAGTACTTGTACTAGTAGAAAATTAATGTAAAAACTATTTGGCTACAGCCTACTGGGCCCTAGTCTCAGTGGAGTGTAGTAATAGAAAAGAAGGTAGCAGTTTACTAGGGATATAACACAAGGCGTGGCTCTTTCAAGTTTTATTGCATTTTAGGTAATTTATTTCTAATCTAGCTTAGGTAGCTGTTAATAACAAATAAACCATAATCTTAATATAAATCATGATTTAATATTATATTATTAAAGAGGGCTTCAGTATAAGGACATAGCTCTTCTGGATGATAAGTGGTGGGTGTAACTCCATTACCTAACTACTGTAATACTAAGCTGAAGGATGGCTGTTCAAGCAAATGCAAGTTCATATGTACTATGTTGATACAGAAGAAGCAACATCATCAGAATTATTGTTCAAATTACTTTCTAAGGAGTAGGCTCAGGTTTTGCATGTAGCTTCAGAAACTGATTAGAGTAAGGTATACTATACCTTAATGCAGATAAATTGCATTTGGTAGGTAGGTCGTTATTAGTAATGAATTATCATATGGGTTATTTAGGAATATACAATGATATAAAGAGATTATTTTAGGGCAATTTAGGTAACATGGAATTCTTGGCATAGGCAGTCTTCAAGTTGACTCTGGAGTTTAAGAACAATCAAATGGTGCAGTAGTAAGGTTTTTTTAGGACTAGAGAATCAATGAATGAGGGAGATAAGCTAAGGAACTGTGGCACTGCATGAAGCAGATGCATGCTAATTGGTGGTTTTGTCCTCTACTGTCAGGTGTATAATGCAATGAATGAACATCCTGAGGCACCAACTGTTGGGGAGGTTCCAAAGGTAATTCACTCTTCGACTTCCTTTCTTTTTTGTACTACAATATACAGTATATGGTTGTCTTATCTGTACGACCCCACAGGTAAAGTAGAGATTTTTGGAGCTACAGTACTCTGCATTTGTTATACAATACAGTACATTTACTCTTTAATAGAGAATAGAATAAGTAGTTTTGGTGTACCTGTAAGATACAAGTTTATCCCAAGGGAGAACAGTAAATTTAGTTATGGGTTTTAAGGCCTGTCACAATTTTGGTCAAATTTTTAATTTAACAATAGCTCCTTGATTTTATTAAGACATTTAAATCCATATATTCTTGGACAGGCTTAAAGAGTTAATTTGTAATTCATTATGTACTTGCTTTTATTTGTAACATGTGCAAACTCTGTACATCTCATGACAGTATACTGTAGTATGATTTGTTGATGAACAATATATATGTCATTGTAGATCACTACAGGGCAAAGAGACACACATCAATCATTTAGAACAATTGTTAGAATTACTGCTCTAGAAAGCAAGAATTTTTTTCCATGGCTGTGTTGTGACCCCCGTCCCTCCCTAAAGGTTTTGAGGAAAAGATTTAGAAGTCTGTGATTGTAAGACCTGGATACTTAACAAAACCCTCAAGGCACACAGAGGTTCCCAGTGCTGTGGTTAATAGGTTAAAGTTTTCATAAGTTAATTTATGAGATGCAATGTTTAAATGTATCATTATTTCAGGTTATGCCACATAAAAATGCAATCATTGACTTCCACTCGGCATCATGTGCTGTGATGGAAAATATTGGCAAGTTCCCAGTTGCCATTTGTCGCAGCGGCAGAATAGACAGCAAAGTTAGCGTGAGGTAAGAGTTTCTTTTTTTTGAGAGTTTAGCTGTAATGTAGTTGTGTTTGTATAGTCAATTTTTTCTTCATTAATATTCCCTCGCCCAGAACATGACTATTGCTACCTGAGGATCACCATGTACAGTACTTCCATTTTTTCTATACTTTATATTTTAATTCTATTTGATATAGATAAAATATGTATGACCTTTAATTTTTATTTTAATACTAAAAAGTCCTTGTTAAACATAGACATTGTGTAACTTGTGTTGATGTATCTCACGGTAATTGACAACTCTTTGGTATCTTGTTCTGAACAGTTTATAACTTGTACTGTACTGTAATGAACTATTACAGAGTTGAAACCATTGATGGAACAGCTACTGAGGAACAAGATTATGTCCCCATCAATCAGGTCATCACTTTTGAACCTGGCGAGGCTGAGAAATTTGTAAGTATTTTTTTGTTATGAGCAGAATTATTTCCCTTGAAAGATATAATTATTCTAGACTGTGGATCATTGTGAAGGAAAAGACTATTAATCTTTATAGAGATATAAACTTTACTGTATACTATATAGTAGTTCCAACTTCATATTCATAGCCATTGTATTATCTGCATATTAATTCTACATATTGTACTGTATTGTGCTTCTAATATACCCTTATCAGATCTTGGCACTAATAATAAAATGATATGGTATCAGATTGATGTGGAGATCATCAATGACAACCAGTGGGAACCAGATGAGGAATTTTTCCTAAAACTGTCACTGCTGATAAACAGTGAGCAGCGGCAGGGAGTCCAGCTTGGCCGCATCTCCATCATGGAAATTACAATTCTCAATGATGATGGTAAATGGATCTTTTTTTTTTTATGATGATGTGATATTCATAAGTACTGTATAGAGTTATGACCAGGTGACAGTTTTGCATTTCCCTTCTATTTTAATCATGAAAACTTTAAAAAAGATGGTTTTAGATTGTAGATGTTCAGATTTAAGAGGTTTTACTGTAGTACATAGTTCCCCTACTCATTGGTAAATAATTCCCTATTCACTTATGCTGAATAAAGCTCAGAAGGGCTTCTGATTCAAGGGACTGAATTCATATGTATTTTGCTTACTTTGAGGTTATTCATTAATTTCATTCTGCTTTCAGAGCCGGGTATGGTGATGTTTCAGAAGCGAGGTTTCTTGGTCAAGGAGAGTGTTGGTAATGCAGTCATCCCAGTGGTGCGCAAGAATGGGGCAGATGGTGAGATCACAATCAAATGGCGTACTATTGACAAGTCGGCAGTCTCAGGCAGGGATTTCGAAGGGGGTGAGGGGTTGCTGGTCTTCAAGCATACTGAGGTGATTATTTATATTCTGGCAACAATGGTTTGGTGGGTCTGCTTGGTTTTATCACCATAATTTGTATGTACTTAATTTTTTGTAGTACCTTCTCTAAATATAGCATTACTTTCATCTGTTAGTTTAATAAATGATCAATTTTTCATAATTCAGTATTGAGTGTTCGTCAACCATTCATTGTTATAATGTATTAATAGATCTTAGAATCTTACTGTACCATAATATGAAAAATAATATCACACATGTACCTCATCTTCTGCTTAATTTTGCTCATGACATTTATCAGTTCTAAAATACCTTAAATATTGTCAACAGATCAGCCAGAACATTGAAATCCCCATCATTGATGACATGACCCCAGAGAAGGATGAACACTTTGAGATTGAGCTGTTTGACCCTGAGGGAGGAGCCAAGCTTGGCCAGATTAACCGCACTGCTGTCACCATCACCAATGATGATGGTAAAAACAAATCTGTTATCACTCATCCATAACTTCAGCATACTGATAGCACTTTCAGTCTGTGGAGAATTCCCATTTCCTTGCAGTGATTTGGACTGGAGATACAGTACCCAGTATATGTGACTAAAAGTATGGACTGTTTTCTCCCCCAGATTTCAATAATGTGCTGTCGAACATGATGATGCTGACCAATGCAAATGTTCATGCTCTGCAAGTACACCACGAAACTTATGTAAGCCAAATCAAGGACGCTCTGAATGTGAATGGTGGTGACATAGAAAATGCCACAGGAGCAGACTATGTCTTACATTTCCTCACCTTTGGTTGGAAGGTAATGTTCAGATTCTTATATTTTTTAACTATGATTGCAAAGTTATGCCACAAATATATAGTTAAGTAAAAAAAAATTCATACTCCTCTATATAATCCAAGTTTTTATGTATATTGGTGATTACTGCAGATCCTCTTTGCCATGGTGCCACCACCAAGCATCCTGGGTGGATGGTTGTGTTTCTTTGTGTCCCTGGGAGCCATTGGTTTCCTCACTGCCATTATTGGAGATCTGGCATCCATATTTGGCTGCCTAGTGGGTCTGAAGGATTCAGTGACTGGTGAGTAGTAGAGTTTTTAAAACTTTTATCAGTCAATGAATAAAATTGTCTGAAGATAAATAAAATAGAATATGAGGAAGTGCTAGATGGACTTCGTGTACAGCTGCTTGGATGACCACATTAACTACCAGGACATAGATATCTGTCGGCTGCCAACCAGCCCATGCAGAGTCAAATTTATTATTTATATGCATTAAAAAATAGTATACTGTATATAGTTTAACACAAACCACCCATCCTTTTCCAGCCATCACATTTGTTGCCCTGGGGACATCACTACCAGATACATTTGCCTCCAAGTCAGCAGCGATACAAGAAAAGTATGCAGACAACGCCATTGGTA
Organism: Petrolisthes cinctipes; assembly: GCA_033782935.1. Classification (NCBI taxonomy): domain Eukaryota; kingdom Metazoa; phylum Arthropoda; class Malacostraca; order Decapoda; family Porcellanidae; genus Petrolisthes; species Petrolisthes cinctipes. Next base: position 66,705 of record JAWQEG010000269.1, on the reverse strand, counting down.
ATGTGACGGGCAGCAACTCTGTCAATGTGTTTCTGGGGTTGGGGCTACCCTGGCTCCTGGCATCTGTATACCATGCTGTTAATGTGAGTTCTTGCCTTTGTATTTTAACTAAGTATAATGTCTCTGTTTGTGGTACCATAATATTAATTGAGAAATTGTCCACACACTGTGACAAAAATGGGTACAGTATATTGTCGGTACTTCAGATCACATCCTAATCAATTAATTTCTCTCTTGAAATCTTTTTGTTGAGGTTATAATGAAGGATTGTTTTTATTTAATGAGTTGTAGTGTGGGAAGCAATTTTGGGGTGTGAGGAGAAGGACTCAATGTTAATTGCACCTGTAGTCTGTATCACTATTTATCAATGGGTGTTGGTGGTTGCATTGTAGTGTAGTAAGGTGAACTAAGATATGTTCAGGATGCACTTGTACCTTTAGCATCTTCTGATTATAATTATTCAAGAGTCACTCATATTGATTGATATGTTGATTGACAGAATACCAAGTTTATGGTGTCGGCAGGCAACTTAGGCTTCAGTGTTGGCCTCTTCACTGGACTTTCCATCGCCACCATTGGGGTCCTGATGCTTAGAAGGTGAGATAATTAGTATTAATTTATTATGTTTAATTTTAAAGGCATATTTCCTACAGGCATTTGATAGTCTTCTGTTTCTTACAAATGATATTCTTCAAATATGTTTAGTTTAGAGTGTTTGCTCTACCTAGTTGCTTCACTCATTGCATTACAGTACAATATGTCCTTGCAGTATAATTTTGTATGTATTTATTTTTTTCCAGAGTCTTGGGAGTGTTTGGAAAAACAGAACTTGGAGGTCCAACAATCCCCAAGATTATCTCTGGTATTGTCATGATCTGCTTCTGGGTTGTGTATATATTGTTTGCATCATTCCAAGCTTATGGTTATTTCAATTGAGGGAAATAATTAACATAATTATACATATGACTTTATATGACATTTTTTAAGCATAGTATGTAAAATACTGCAAGGGAAATTTTCTCCAGTACTACCAAATAGCACATATTTTGCCTTTCAAAAATAAAAATACAGTATTCCACCATAATTATTAGCTTAAATGCTATTGGCATGTTCTTCATTTTAAAATGCATAGATTTAATGGCCTTACTATTATTCATTTTAAATCTTAGAAATTATTTATGAGGTGTTATGATGCTCATAATGGTGTTCATGATGAACTATTGATATACTTTACTGTACCTGTATTCCTCGGTCATATTATATTATTACTGTAAATTCTGTTTTTCAGACTTATTACTTTTCATAATGTCCTATTCTCAGTGAGAATATTAGTAGAGAACTACAGTCATTTGGATTGTAATATCATTTGCCATAGCATTTATTGTTGGTACATGTATTGATGATGGTGGTGATGACATGTACTGTATTAACATTTTTAAGCTCGGTACATTTTTCTAATACTGTTTACAGTATATATATTCCTAGTACAGTAATTTAGGCAATACAAGATGAAAATAGGTGCTATTCTGGCTGATGAATCTCTGTTCTCACATACTGTACACAAATATGATTACTCCAATACAGTGCATACTTCCTCATGCATCCTCTTTCTAACTCCCTTCCCAAGTCAGTCCTAAGCGAGAATGGGTTTGGAAAACTTGAATATTTTTCATTTTTCTCACTTGGAAATAAAAGTTCTTTAGAAGACTGTAATTGCTGTTCTAGTATGTGTGTCTTAAAAAACAAAACAAAAAAAACTCACTACTACACTCATAATCAAACTTTATTATACCGTATTAATTGCTTGAGTATAAAGTACAATGTCTTTCACAAAAGAAATGAAGAGATGGTTCCATAAATTATTTGTTACCTTCAGGATTTCAAATATCATACAAAGTACATCCTCAATGTTTGACAATGTACTTTACTGGAAGAATGGGAAACTTAGATCGATTACAAATCAATTTTGATTTAAAGTTAACCTATAATGAATAAAATGCCAACTCATTCTTCTGTATTATTTTATAGAAGTTGAGGCAGTGCATCAAATTACTCTTAGCATGCAATAAACTGGAAGGAGTGTTAGCATAAAATTTTATTTTTTCTATAATTATCAAAATAATGATAAAGAACTCTCAGATTTGTTTTGGGTTATATATACAAATGTCACTCTATAACTAACATAATACTTATATTTTTGTATAAAATAATTTCATATACACTCCAGTGGTCAGTTTCCAGTGCTTGAATTAATATGTATTGGCAGTTATCAATGTAAAATATGTACAGTGTGGTATTCAGAGTACATGTATTTATTATCATAAGTAAAAGTTTTATGTTGGGAGTTATGTATAAATGAATTTTTTTGTAGGTTTGATTAACTCATTAATGTACTAGTGTGATTTTGTAACATTTGATCAGTGATTAGTTACAGCTCAAGAAAATCTTTGCAGAATTTTAGGAGTGAGAGAATATCAAATTTTTTGCTATTACAGTTACATGATGATAGTATTCTTAGTTTCATCAATATCCTTTTTAGACACTCAAACACAGCCATTAGAATGGAGTGACTAGGATTGGGGTTTTGGTATTTTTAATATTTTGTATGATTGTGTATGTAGCCTACTGGGTTTTAAAAGTGGAAATGCCAACCCATCTTATAAATTTCGACACTTTTGATTCTCAATAATAATTATGTCCTTCAGGTTTGACATATACTACAACCCATGATGGTTTTCGCTAAGTAACAAAACTGTAAATGTTAATGTGAGTGACTTGATTTGTTTGTAGGTCCATGGACTATCTTCAGTAAATATTTTCAGAGCTTTAAAAATCTCCCCATCTCATTACTTATGAGAAATGGAGTTGTATTATGTCAATGGTCATGTATATTATGTGTGTGTGAGTGTATGTATATGTGTTATTTCATGTTCAAGTGTTTTGATATATTGTCTTAGTTATTTCATAGAACTGAAGTAATGTGTAGTGGGCTGTTACTCATAGCTTTGCAAAACCTAATGAAAGTCCTCATCCAGACTTGGAGAGAAACTGTAATAAGTTTTCCGTTTTAGGACAACTTAATGGTAACTTGAATGTGAAGTATCGTTTCTGCTTTAGGACAAGATTAAGGTAATTTCTGTTTTAAGATGACTCCAAGCTAATTTAACAATGCCCTATGCCCTTTGTCTAAACCACTTTAAAATGGATGATGCAAATGGGAGAACCCATACTGTGAAACATCAAAATATAAATACACATGTTTAAGAAGTACAGCCATCAGTAGATATTCAATTATCACAAGACCTTATGAGAACTTGAGAGTAATGTACAAAAAAAAGTTCATTTGTGTTTTTTCTCCATTTTGAACAAGACAGCTCTGTCTTATAGAGGCTGTATTTTCTTAAGTTCCCTATCACATAAGTAGCAATATAGGAAACTTGGTAAAGGGAGAAATTTGAGGGTTGAATATGATAAGAGGACTAAACAAACATTATGGAAATGTAGCAAAATTTTTTAGGTAATGTGGTGCATGATTCCCCCTTCCTCCTTGTTATTGGTACGGTGTACTCGTTTTTTATGCGTAAAAGAAAATAATTATTTTATATGAATGTCCTTGATGTAACTTGCTTACACAGGGTTTAGTAAGTGGTAGATCCATCAGCTTTCAAAGATTAGGCTATAGTGGTAGCAGCTCCCTTAGCATAGGGTGACAAGCAGTTATTATAATTTTAAATACTTTTCCCTTGCATGTAATTAAAGTAATGTCCCTGACCAGTGTTGTCAGAGTTCATACCTGTATACTGTACTGTTATCAGTGTTGTCAAATCAATGCAATCTGCATATACTATATTCGTAATACTGTATTCCAGTATATGTATACATTATTGCCACCCAGGAGGATGGGAGAGGGAAGTTTGTAAAATTATTATATAGCAGTTAACTTTAATGTTATTACAGTTTTGCCTGTTTCTGTATATCACTTGTGCATTGTATACAGTGGATGTTTTGAGGACGAATTATCCATGCAAATGTAAACCATTATCAGGACTGTAGGGGTGAACTAACACCCGACAAAACTAATGAAATAACAAAGAGCAAAAAATTCAAAATGGCTTGGTACAATACCTGTACAAACCTGTGGAGTAATGATAACCATTCTGCCAATGGGTTCATCATTAGATACATGCAAGGTTTAAAACTTTATTACAAAAAACATGAAATCATAGAGTAGTTATTGAATGATTTCATTAATAATATAATAAATTGGTATAATTTTTCTTTCCTGATTTACTTTAGTTTCCACTTGAAATAACAACTTTTATCTCTTCTGTACTTAGTCATAATTTAAGATATACCTGTAGTAAGTGCCTTAATTTAAAGTTCTTATAACTAAATATCAAAATTTTAACAAATATATAATGGTGTGCTTGATCTTGCCAAAATGAAGCTAATTATGTAAGTTCAGTACTAACATTCATTATATACAAATGGATAGTATTTTTAATGTCTCCAATATTGGCATAGATCATCTGAATTGCTGACAGATTAATAATTTACTAGAAAATCAATCTGATAGTTTAACCTGATAGCATATTAATACATTTTGGTAGTCTGAATACTTTGGGCAATTGAATGGAAGTTTGTCTTTGAAATATGGAAATTTTACAGAAAAAGTTTAATGCAGTACCTATACTTACTTTATCACCAATGTCTAAGGTTTGATAAAGGAAAGAAAGAGTAATTTTGCTAGATTATATGAACCTGTTATGTCTACTTGGTGTTTGAGTACTGTTGTTGCTGGTGCATGTCAGCTGGGGTGGGAGGGGGAGGTAGCAGCACCCTCTAACTTGAGTAGACTACATGGCCTAGCTTGGTAGAATTTCTATGATTTTAAGTGAATATTGCTTTCTTTAATACTTGTATACACAGGACATACTGTATACTGTATTCTCAGATGTGCAAATACAATATTCAGAATAAAAAATGTGGATTATTTAATAGTCTGGATCAGCTTGACTTGGCTGAGTAAGTTCCATTCAAATCTGTACCTCTTGTAATTGTAAATTTTTCACTGTAACTGACTAATTATTCTGAAAAATTTCTCGGCATCATTGAAATTGATTACATTGACAGTGAAGCTAAAGGTACTGCACTTTCGTAAAACTATAGGTACTAGTTACATACTCTACTAATAAAATAAAAAAAAAGCAAACCTGCACACTTTTTCTTATCAAAAGGGGCCTGATTTCCTCCACAGCAATCAGAGCCATACAAATATTTGCTGTCAAACTATAGTAATATGAACATTGTTACTCAGTAGTCTAGTAGATACCTACAGGTACTTGAATTTTTAACTTGTGATCATGACAATTAAAAAATACTTCTTAGTAGTTGTATGAATCAAGCCTTTTTAAAGTTATTAATGGGTTAATTAGCCCCAGCTATCAGGTAAAATAGCCCCCTGACAGCAGAAACTAGTCAAGTGACTAAGGACATGGAATGACAGACCTGCTCTGCAAAGGCAACCCATCAACCAACCCTCCCAGGGGGTCAGTAGAGTTTGGCACAGAGGAACCGAATTAACAGAAGTTCAAGTACCTGCCGTAAGCCCCTTCCACACGGGAGGCAAAAGGCTGCTGGCAGACACCGTTACCAAGTTTGTGGGTGGGTGGCGCGGTGGAAAGCACAAGTGGCCAATAGCTGCCGGACCCTGTTAGATCTGGCAAGTCTTGTACACATAAATATTGTACATACTGTAGAGTAAAACAAAGTATTTTGTTGAACTAAATTGAATTCTGAAATTAATAAATTTGTTTACAAATTCATGACTGATATATTAATAAACTATTGTTATAGATCAACTGTTTGGAAAATTGACATTTTTTTATTACAGCTTTTTTGAGGTTCTGTATACATGTTGGTGATAGAAGTGTAATGTGTTGATGAAAACTGCAGTCATGAATAGAACATATTCAGTGATGAATATAAATAAATTAAATCAAATGTTTTACATCTCTGGAAAGAGATTCCTAAATTAAAAAACTGAACTGTCCACCTATAAAATCAATATATATTTTAGCTTATTTTGGCTTTTATGAAAAATCAATAATTCTTCACACCACAGATAATTTCTATGTATTATGTTCACCCTGTAAAGTCCTACCTCCATCTTTCATGTTTTGTTAGAGTATCATAAGGTCCTTCAGGGCCTGATACTAAACTCTTTAATTATGTATTTTGTCAGCAATATAAACACAGTTAGCCTAATTACTTCACAAGAAGTTTCATATGATTTTTAAAAAGAAAACTAAATATATGCACACAGTCTGTGAAACAACATGCATTTCAGTCACAACTCTTTGGCTGTCTAATCTCTTAACAGCTTGGGTACATCACCATGTTTTGTGCAGCACACTAGGGAAAGATACAATGCACCAAATTACTACACTAGAAAGCATGTTCATAAGACTAAACAAATGCCTTTACTCCAAGATTATAACCAATAAATGCAAACTATTGCAATTCACCCAGGAAATGTACAGTACTGTACTGTATTTGAAACAATACCACCCATAGTCTCTGATAATTCTTTCTGACATCAGAACTGCCTGTAGTACTAGCAGGAGTTCAGCACTGTACTGTACACTTTTCTTAGACAATACTGCATCTTTGGGCATATTTACTTCATCCAAAGAATGAACTAAGAATATACTGGATACATAACTTTAACACAGTTATAGCATTATCTTTGACATCTCACCGTTGTTGTCCTTCATCTAGACCAATACTCTTACATAAATGGTGAACATAAATGACTAGCATATTCAGTGTGGCAGAAAAGAGTGCTTAAATATTTTTTTTGTAATTGTACAAATACAGGACTGACTAGAAGAGCACTTAACCGAGGTAAATACCATTGCAAAGTGCCAAATAAACTTAATGGATATAACCAACCCATATTTCACCCTCATTATTAGTAATTAAATGCCAAAAACGTACATCTATTCTTGAACTTTATCTTTTACCCAGAACTTCCCAAATTTAATCACTTCATCCACAGCTCAGGCCTCTGAGTCATTGGATTACAGGACTTTTTTCACAAACACTGGATAATTTGTGCTAGGTTTTTGCTGGGGGTCATTAACCCTACCACAAAGAACTAATATTACTCCCTGCCACCAGGACACTAAGTGGTGGGTTAACCTATTTACTATATGTTGTCTGCACCACATTGAGTGACCATTAAGGCAATTCAGACTTATTACTGGTGGTTAAATATACTGAACTGCGTTAATTTTGGACCCTGTAAAATTATCAAAATATTTTTCATCATAACACTGTACAGTACATAAATAGTATTTTATAGTGAATGTCCTGAACCAGAATATATATTGAAGGCCTCTGTAAGTCTGCAGGGTACTCTGTAAACATTAGTCGTGCTAATACTCCACCTCTGGTGACTGAGAGCATGACTAATGAATCTGACTATACATGTCTTTACCGAGTGAGCACAGGTTAGTTTGCCTCTCACCACTTTGTGTCGAGTTCCATCCTAAAAATTACACATACAGTATATCAAAGGAGTAGTGCTCCTCCTCTTACCTCAAAGTGCAAATGGCCTGTATAGCCAAGCTCGGGACGCATGCCTTTCTGTTATTAGAAATGAGGGTACTGTACCATAATACATCATAGCACTTCTGTATATTCTTGAGAATAACAACTCGTGAACTCAATAATTATTACGTGATACATATACATTAATTTCAAACTGAATATGAGGATTCATTAATGTGTTTATTTGACACATACCCATACAATCCAGTGTTTGAAAAACATATCACACACACTACTGTACCACCCAGAAACACAAACATTTTCCACCACCACTCATGAAAGTATCCAACCAGACACAGCACAGCTCACTTGATGTAAACACAAGCAGCAGGGCCAGGCCGAGTGCTGAAGAGGAAGGCACTGATGTTCTTACCCTTAGCAGCTGGCTCATGGCTGTAAAACTCTTTCTCTAGTTTCCTCTTGTACTCCTCTGCTTTGCTTTCTTCTACAAGTGCTACCATACATCCACCCCACCTATGTGAGAAAGAGAGTACAATACAGTACATTACACGCAATATTCTCTCATTAGTAGTGAACATTATATACTAATCACTGCCATCAAATTACCGTAAATTATTTTCAAAACTATCAAAACTGTAACCATACAATCTTCATTATTAACCATTATCATCATTAACCTATTTTGAGGACCCAACTTTTTGTGTACTGTGTTGGTTTATAACTGATCTTGCTAAGAGGTGCAACAACTCACCCTGCTCCAGTCAGTCTTCCACCAAGTGCTAGTCCTTCAGAGAGATCCACCAACTGGTCCAATTTAGGATGAGAACAATTATACATGTGTTGAGTGGAGCGGTGTGATGCTAACATGATCCTTCCCAACTTGTGTAGTGCCCCTTCCCTTCCCTCCTCACAAACTCGCCGGAACTCCCACACCCGGTTAGCCTCGGAGAACACATGAAGGGCGCGGTCATGGAGGTAGAACTCCTGAATGTTTCGTGTGTTCTCGCTCAGCACCATCTGTAAATGACACAGTGTTATAATACACAAACAATAGTTTATACAGTATATATAATTATCATCATCAATACCCCATTTTCCTTTTTTCAAGGGATGGGAGACTCCAGAGCCAGGGATGGGAATATGAATGAAGAAATTACACAAAATACCCAAAAAAAATTAACAGATTGAGGAGCAGATAGATTAAAGATGAGATATATATGCTGAACAGTGGGCAATATAGTAGTCATTTGGGTAGTTAAAGTTACTGACATTATCAAGATGGTTGGTAGTGGTGTCCAGGAGGGTAGCCACCTCCTGTTTGGTGTAAGGTCGAGGCTCCAGTATTTCCTTCACCATTTCCACCATCTCAGGCAATGACTTCTTCACTGCCACCTGTAGCTCACCCAGCCGCTGGTAGTTCTCCCATGACAGTCCTGAAAGTTGCAACACCAAATGATGAGATAGTTCTAAAATGGGCTTATGAACATCATTTATTACAATATATCCTTAAACAGTTAATATGTTAATTAATGTATCACATCATCTTCAAGACCTGTCTTTATATCCTTTTATTTAAGGTGTTGGAAGTTTTAATGAAATACTTCACAGCTGTACAATTTTCTGATCCATCTTTTTCTAGGCAAAACTTGACAGAATACATAAATGACCTTAACCTGCTCGCTTGGCTATAATTTTTGTGGCCAGACGACACTCCATCACCCGACAGTTATAGTTAGAGTTGGCTGCTTTGTTGGCCTGGGCCAAACTGTTGGCCACCACAAAAGTTCCTCCAGCAGGCAGTTGAACGGCTGTGGCCTTCAGTGGGTTGAACTCAATCATCTTGGCCTCACCTGGAGAAAGGGAAGATGAGATGTAAAATGCATAAACAAATTCCTAGAATTTCAGTACAATACAGTACTGTACATTTAATATTTCAAATGCATGAATAACATCAAAAGTGTAGCAGTAAACCTATAATATCCTGAACAAGAACTGTTTTTATATACCTGCAGTGGCCAGGAAAGCTATAGCCTGATCCATACCCCCTCCTTGAGTGCCCACATGTCTCTCACATCGGGCACAGATTTCTGCAAGCATATCTTTTGCCAAACTGAGATCATGTGCATGTGCTACAGCCAGGGCTGTGGCACAAACAAGGGCAGAAGAAGAAGAAAGACCAGATGATGGGGGTATGTTACCAGACACTGCTATGTTTAGTCCTGTAAGAGGTCCTGCAAGCCCACCCTCTTCTCTAATGCCTCGTATTCCACATAGGACGTAGTTGTGCCACACTGCCACACTTGGATCTATCCTGCCAAAGACACAGTAATACTGTAAAATTTCAACTCAAATTACAGGTATATTTTATACAAGCAGAGGTACACAGTTTAAATATATAATTTTGGAGGAGTGTGCTAAATTTTATGTTGACATCTGAGGCTTAGAGGTTGAAATAGAAATTTTCAAAGCACAGTAGTTATTTAAAGAGTTACATTAATTTTGAGCCTTTTATTCATTTTCCATACTCACTCAAAATTATTAATGTCGCATGAATACGAGAGATAACTCTGGTCAACATTGCAGAGGTTGAGTTTGCTGGACGAGTTAGTGGCAACAGCCATTATAATGTCCTGCTCCACAGCCATTGGGAAAACAGCATACCCACAGTAGTCTATGTGCTCTCCAATTAGGTTCACTCTGTGTCAGACATAATATGAGGATTAAGTTATAGTCTGTATATTAACCCAAAGGTAATATCAACAATAAAACAAGAATAGCTGGTAAGTTACGTGAGAAATTTTATATTCAGGCCAAAGTAGCACTGTACTCGAGTCCATTATGCCATTGCCACAGCTTATTCTTAGAGTCTGATACTGCACATAAAATGTTACAAATACTTTTATTATGCTAAGCTTGAGCAATGGACTAACCTGCCGGGGGCTCGAACGAAAAACTGAGGTGGGTGAGAGAACTCAGTGGTGAAGCTCTCCTCCAGTGCTGCCACCCGTTGTCCCTGTTCTCCATCTGTGGGCACCTTCACAACAGGAGGACTCTTGGTATTCATTTCTGTTATGGATGTAAATAGCACAAGAGAGATGAAGAAAAAGGCATTCATTTATCTACTACAGTACACCAGTAACCATTATAATTGTGTAAGGAGGAAGTGTCTGACTAAATAAAACTGGCAAATGTTTTATCATAACAACCTTGGGGAGAGTTCTTAGAGGAAATTACACATCAGAAGTAAAGTAAAGATAGACAACTACAGGTAATTCACTATCCGCAGTTGATGTTATATAACTGTGCTCTACTAAACAATACTTACTGTATGTTATGAATGCAACTGTTCTAATGCCTGAATAAGGATGATTTATTATACTGTGAGTAGATATCACTATCACCAAATCAACTATTTATTCCATAGTTACAGTGAGACCCATCATGCAGATTTTGTTGATAACTGTCCCACTCTCCTTGTTTCTTGCCCCTCTCTTAAATAATTTTATTATAAAGTAAGGCTACTTTATACATTATAGTAACTCAAAGGTTCTCAATATTTGGAGAGGATTAAGAATTCCAGCATTAAGTATATTACACATTATACAAACCCTTGATATGGCAACACATATACACATCCAACACTTGAGGATAGGACATTGTCATACTTAAGAGAGTGATAACATTGTCATCTGCAGTACAGCCCTCTTCAAGAAACTGATAAGGGTTATATCACCCTACTCTGGAGACAAAGTATGGAAGACTAAGAATGGGAACACCATATCATAATAATACTTTCAAATAGGCGCAAACATAAACCAACCATGGTAATTATTACTCTTTTTGGGCACACACTTATCACAAAGAGAGGCAACCCCTTTGGACCATTGAATTTAATATCACTTAATTACTCCCATTCCCACTAACTAAATTCCTCTAACTAAATATTAAGAGTATATCCAGTCCACACTAACATAATTATATCACTTTAAAACAATTATACAGCTTTATCTAAATATTAAGAGTATATCCAGTTCACACTAACATAATTATATCACTTTAAAATAATCATACAGCTTTATCTAAATATTAAGAGTATATCCAGTCCACACTAACATAATTATATCACTTTAAAATAATCATACAGCTTTATCTAAATATTAAGAGTATATCCAGTCCACACTAACATAATTATATCACTTTAAAACATTCCAAAGTTAGTAATGCCATACCTGACTCTGGGTTATCTGTTGCTTCGTTGTGCCACTGGGAGGTTTGGACCATTTCCGGCATACTGTACTGTACTAACAGAGTGTAAATTGTACAAACGAAAGCACCAACACCATCGAATATGTGTATGTGAGTGAATGTAAAGAGCACGTATGAATAGTGTGTGTCCAGAGGCGAGTTGCCGTTGGTGTAAAGTTGTTAAGTTGTTGTAAACGTCAGCAGTTGCCGCATCACCTGGAAAATAATTCTTCCCATTCACTCCGATATTGGCTGCGGCTTCAATTTCGCGAATTGTTCAACTTTCATCGAATTCTCAAAATACTTGAAATTCAGTAAACAATATAATTTTGTGCAATTTTTTATACAATATTGAATTAATTTTAGTGATAAGCTAATATTAATATATAAAGTTTGCATAATTATGACACTCGTTATTTTGGATATTCGGACATTGTATAAACAAACGTGAAGTAACAATTAAATCAAGGGATCAACGGGGTTACAAATTTATTATTTTTTTTTTTTTTTCAAGAAGTTAAACAGGTTCTTTCTGAGGTCATAGTCAAGAGTCATCACCTAACCCGCCGTATAGAATGAACACACAGTTTACCGTTAAGATAATGGATGAGCACACTATAATAAAAGAGCATATAGGGCAGCAACCTTAACATCCGAACACGTATGAGTAAGATACTATCATAATTCTAGCATAATCCTGCTATGTCTGGAATAAATTTAACTTATATCTTACTTGCAAACTCAGTTTTCATTATTTCCAATTTTTCGATTTAATCAACATGAAAAAATCAAAATTACTCAATAGCATGTAACACTTGAACAAACTCGTATAGACAGACGGTAACAATTTATTTGGTAAATACAGGCTGTAGTATTAGCAAGCACTTTCTTGTAGTTAGTTTGCCTGCCTGCCGTGGTTTCGTAGTGTAGAGAGCGAGTCAGCGAGGTAACTGCTGGTGTAGAGTTGCACGTGGTGTCTTGAGGTGGGCAGGTAGTGTGTGTAGTCACGGCAGGGCAAGAAGTGAACCTGGAGGAGGACTCGAGGAGAGCAGGAGCCAGAGTGGACGACAGAAGCGCCGAGGCTACAGAGAAGCGGTCAGGTGCAAGTGCGTTCGCCCGTACAGGTATGACAGGAGATGCGTATCACCAGCCAGGTGAGATGCCTGATGCGGCAAGGTGCTTGGTATTCACTACAAGCATTAACAAATTACGGTATTTATTGAAGGAATGTAGCAGTGTTGCCAGATCCGGCTAGGTCCCAGTATTTTGCCCCGGTCATTTCCTGTGCACTTTACCACGGTTATTTCCCGTTAGTTTGCCCAGGTTTGGTCCCGGTAACCTGCTGTGGTCTAGGTTAGGTTAGGTAAGGTCAGGTAAGGTCAAGCTAATTTCAAAATGTATCCTTAATGGCACCAATAAAATACAGTAGGCTAATTGGAGTCATTGTTGTATTTTGAAGAAAGCTGGCAGTATACTAAATTATTTTTTAAATTCCTTGACAGATAAATGATCTAAGGTGAGTAAATCCTGAAAATTCTAGGTAGTAGGTCTGAACCGGGCCCGAATATTGCATTAAGTAGTGGAAGGACTGTTATGCTGTATTATTGTTGGTCTATGTTTTATTACTGTGTCTGTGTTCATTGGCTGATATATGCATTGCACATGTATTTGACCTGGGGTTGTATTCCGTGTTCAGTGACTGCTGAATTCATTGCATGTTCGTCTAGAGTTCATAATCTGGGTTCAATTACTGCTGTATTCATTGTATATCCGTCCAAGCTCACATCCACTATTTTGTGATTGCTGCATGCCTATATATTTTCTCAGAGCCTTTATGCCGCGTTTAGTAAATATTCAGCCACAGCCATTAGGACTTAGGTACTGCATTTATATTACAGTGCGTGTATATATGTATATATGTGCATATCCAAAAATAATAATGTAGGGGCATACAATCACGAGTAATTGAAGTCTGCATCAGATGAATGAAACAGAGCAAGCTATCTGAACGACTCACGTACGAAATTTACAGAGAACATCCATATTTTACCATTTTTTCGAGGGTATGTCATTCGAACTTTTCGAAGGTGTTGCAGAACTTGATTCTCATTGAAATAAAAGAAAAGTACTGGAGATAAACAATTTTATTATAATTATCGGGTAAACTAAACATCTAGCAATACTAACGGCACTTGTATGAATACATTATGAGTGCACGAAGGTGGAACACGTATGCTACAGTTCAAATGTATGTGTTGATAGGTATATGAGCGACATATACGTGAGTGCTATAGGCTACTGCACAAAGTGAGGAAATAATATGTAGGTTTACAGTGAGTGAGTGTGTGTGTGTGTGTGTGTGTGTGTGTGTGTGTGTGTGTGTGTGGTTATTTGCAGGTGTGCGTGTGGGTGAGGCTAGTGCAGGTGTGACACTCGACAGAACAGCACCACACTGCTCGACACCTGCAAGGCTCAGTCACTCTGATAAAGGCCGAGTGATACCCCCGTCCACAACACAAATTCTTGCATCCCACGCCAGCCTGACACTCACGACCACTTGTTCCCACCCACCACCTCGATCTACGGCAAAAATTGGGTGAACGGTCGAGGTAGACAAGTTTGCCAGAGCTACCGCTACTGCACAAAGTGAGGAAATAATATGTAGGTTTACAGTGAGTGAGTGTGTGTGTGTGTGTGTGTGTGTGTGTGTGTGGTTATTTGCAGGTGTGCGTGTGGGTGAGGCTAGTGCAGGTGTGACACTCGACAGAACAGCACCACACTACTCGACACCTGCAAGGCTCAGTCACTCTGATAAAGGCCGAGTGATACCCCCGTCCACAACACAAATTCTTGCATCCCACGCCAGCCTGACACTCACGACCACTTGTTCCCACCCACCACCTCGATCTACGGCAAAAATTGGGTGAACGGTCGAGGTAGACAAGTTTGCCAGAGCTACCGAAACTTTGTCTTGGCCTGACTCTAAGTGACACCTCTTGATGGCCTACATTTCCCCCTGCCATGTCAGTGTCTTGTCCTTGTCTTGGCGTTCTGTTGTTGTTCGTTATGGCCATATTATTAGACGTGATGTGGTTCCGATGAGTCCAAATCTGAGTCTGTCGGTCTCTGTTTCTCCGTATCAGCCGGGGTAGTTTCCGCTTACCCCGCTTCCCTCCATTATTAACCTGCAACATAAATGAAGAGAAATATAGGTCTGTAAACTACATTGAATAAACCGGATTCATCTACCAATGGGAAGGTTAAAAACAGTACATTTTTCACTTCTATGAATGTGTGCACGAAGGAAAATGAAGGAAAGGATTGGCTCGGTTAGAAGTGGAGGAGGGAGAGGAGGGGAAGGGAGTAAAAAAATAAAATAAAATCGTGACTAACCTGTGCCTGGTTGGTGGTGGTTGCAAGGACGGGTTGGCGGTACAGCGTGAAGAGGGTGGAGGCCGTGGTAGAGAAATGTGGAAGCTGTACCCAACACGTCTCCACACTACACGACCCTGATACACCGTGACATTTGCATACTCTCCCGGATCCCTCCATTACCGTCTGTATACACCAAAATACAAAATATATGGAAGAATTAATCTATATAATGAAACAACCGTGTAGCCTATAGGTTATATAAGTTTTTTTTATGGCAACAGGCAATAACGAAAACAAGCGGGAAAAAAAAAAAATCTAAACTGCTCAAGAAAGCATATAAGAAATACAGAAAGAAAAAAATTAAAACAGCAAGACCGTCAAAATTTTCAATTAAGACTGAAATTTGATATTACATATTCTGCTCCTTACCACTGGATCATACTCCACTCACCCTGATGCCAATAAGAGCGTTGTGCACATCAATCCTCGACTTGAAATCTTTCCCTGTAGAAGTGAAAGCCTTAGGGGGGGAGGACGAGAGGGAAGCTATGCGTTGCCTTGATCCTCTCGGCTGTCCTTTACCCGGCCTTTCTTTCCCAGTTCCTCGCATGAAGAACCTTTTGGCCATCCTGTCAGTAAAACTCGTCCAGTCAGTCGTCAGCGTTATAGTGGTTAATGAAGGAGACTTTTTCATTCATTAATTGTATTTCCATGAATATTAGTGGAAAGAAAAGTGTAACACAATCACTTTCATGCTTACAGAACAGTTGTATCACTACATTTTTATTAGAAAACGTGGGCGGTAATTAGAAACTTGTACGGATTCCCGACTTCTAGCTAAAATGATCTAGCATTAGCTGATTTTTAACTTCAATACAATAGTAAGGTGCAGTTATAAAAAGTAGACGTTTGTCCCAGTGCGGTGCCCACCTGGTGCCATATCGGGTGTTGTCTCCACACCCTCCCCAGCGCCAGGACTCCGTGGCAGAGTCATCGTGGGCGGTGTCACAGGAGCATCGGGATAGACGACCCAGAGCACACCTCCTGGACACCACGTGGGCTACTGATGCCGCTGATACACTCTGTACCAATGCAGTCTCCGGGTACGCTGTTACAAAGATACAGATCGAATTAATCCTTCATTCATGGTAAGGACTAGAACCCAACACTGCTTCCAAATCATAATATAAGACTCATTTATAGACTCCAAAAGTGGCCCATGCAGGGATATGACAACGTTCCATAGTTTGTAAACATATGAAAACAGCTTTGTAAGAAATGTGTAAATTCCTCTTAACTCTATTGACACCCACCTTTCCTGACAATCCTGCGTCGTGCCTTCCCCAGCGAGCAGTTCCACCTGTGGTAGTGAAGGAGGTGGCGACAGTGCCAGGCTCCCTGCACTGCCGCCTCCACCAATGCCTCAGCCATCTCCTTTGACCGATGGCACGCCCCTCGAGCCACACCTTGTACCCCTACGTGCTCACATAACTGAAGGAGGGAGGAGTCGACATCAAGGAAAATACATTATATATTTAACTACCAAATCATCCACATAATCTAAATAGTATCTATGCATTAAACTTTGAGATACACACACGACTAGAGGCTCACCGTGCGTAGGTCGAGGTCGGTAAAGTTAAGGGTGTGGATGCTGGTGGTCAGCAGTGCCTGGTCGACCTTACGGCGGCTGGAAATACTGCACAACACAACAACACCAAACAACTTAGACAATGAGGCAATATTGGAAACGGAAAAAAGTGGACAGTACATGAACATTTAAAGGGGTAATAAATACTCTTTTGGTACATTGGAGTGCCTTAATTGATTCCTGCTAAATATGTCATGAAACAAGTCTAGACTAACAAAAAAAAAAATAATGACGTCCTGTCGCTTCGAATGGTATATTGGAAAAATCAGTTACTTCAGATATTCCAACATTGTACTGTACTTTCCCCTTATTATCTAGAACCTCTGGCTGGTTGGTTGCTCCTATACACTCTTCACCTTAGAAGTGTAAACAAAGAGACTGCCAGTAGACTATAATGTTGGGTTTTAGTATCGAAGCCAAGCAATGAAAGTTAGTTTACGGGAGGGGCAGAGTAGCAGTGTTGATGAGTGTGGTGAGACGGTGGTGGTGGTGGTGATTGTGGTAGTGATAGTAGTGGTTGTGGTGATGGTAGTGGTGGTTGTGGTGGTGGTTGTAGTAGTGATGGTGGTAGTTTTCGCGATGAAAGTGGTTGTGGTAGTGGTGGTGGTAGTTGTTGTCTTCACGCAATTGTCCCACAAAATTATGTACATTCTTGGTGTACTCTTTCTCTATGTCTATATAAAAACTCTACATAAGAATTACAGTGTACATCAAGGGGATTTGTATAGGACATAAAATAATCCAAAACAATATACCATAAGGGCTTAATTTTGTCATTATAACCATGAAATTTGATAGGTTTATAATATTCCAACACTCACCCGAGATTACCATGACATAGGCCAACAAGACAGTAGAAGATAGTGACAACAACGACGTGAAGTGTGTAGTTGAGTGACGTCATTCTCCGTGATCACATTTTCCCCACCTATGACACGCTGATACCATTCTTCCTTGCCTTGTTGTTGTTGTTATTGGACACGTGTTGTCAATGGGCACCTCATGATACTTTATAACAATGCTACCACGGTCGATACTTGTCACTTTTCCAACGGGGGTGGTGCTACTATTTGCATCTGCTGATTATGGATGTGTATGTGTGTGTGTAATAGTTTATAACAATGCTACCACGGTCGATTATTGCCAATTTTCCAACGGGGTGGTGCTATAATTTGCATCTGCTGATTATGTATGTGTATGTGTGTGTGTGTGTGTGTGTGTAGTTCCGGCTTTTTTGGTGTGTCGCCTCCCTGCAAATCCGTAATTAATTTTCCCTTGTCCAAATTTGCACTTTAATAATATCTGTATAATACTACCAATTTATTTTCCTGTCTTATTTTTTAACCACTGAGAGAAAATATAAAATTAATTCAATTGTGTTTGTTGGTATTTGTAAGAGATGAATATTTCACGTTTAACATCTTATGGTTCGAGTGATGAAGAATTAATTAACAAACATTTCTTAAATTTTCTTATATATTTCTTTTATCGTTCGAAATATGGTAAACAAGTATAAACAACAGTAGTATTGGTGCGAAATCACAAGAGTACGTTCTGCCTCACACCACGCCCCATCACTCACTCATACCGTAACTCACACTTTCTCATACTCACATACATTTCTCGAGGGCTTCATCTCGTCTCCCATTGGTCCTGCTAACCCCTAGCTCTCGGCCAATAAGGAGTTCCGTCCGTAGTATATGGCCAATCAGGGGCGAATAAACGACACGTATACACAGTCACTCAAAAAACTATAGGGTCACTAACTAACTTCTCGCGTGAAACATTGTGACATCTCTGACGACTGCTGGTGGAAAGCTGCCGGAACAACACCACAAGCTACAGTGTTCGTTTAGGATATTATCGACCCCCCCATGCACCGGCCTGATACTTTTTTGATCAACTGTACATGGGCATTTTGGTATACGGTTGCCAGGTGTCGTTGTGAAAGGAAAATTTGGTCGTGGTTGTTGGTGGTCAAATAATCTCATGAAGCAATTAATTCCCTGGCATGATAATCCAGAATAAATACTTAAGGGACCCTGTGATCGTGTATGAAACTTGGTGGCTTCTTCTGATTCCTCCTGACAATGCCACGAAACAAGCTCCTCTAATAATTAAGGTGGTGTTTCGTGGCATTGTTTGAAGGACTCGTTAACCTCCAATTTTCTAACTACATCACAACAACATAGCAGGTCATATAATTAAACAACCCAAATCTAAGTATACTTCCTCGAAAAAGCCTCACCGGTTATGAATTACGAAGTAAGTCACTGAGATTTAAAGGGGTCGTTTGTTTTGGGCGAAAGGCAGAAGTTCTATTTATTCTTCTAAACTATATCAGAAAACAGACTGTCAAAGCAGTATACGAATGGGGTATCTATTTTGTTGTAGTGTTCAGAGGGCCGCGTCGACTTCCCACAACACAAAATAATGACCCCCTAATATGTGTTGTAGTATTCAGAGGGCCGCGTCGACTTCCCACAACACAAAATAATGACCCCCTAATATGTGTTGTAGTATTCAGAGGGCCGCGTCGACTCCCCACAACACAAAATAAATACCCCCTATATATGTTGCAGTATTCATTAGGCCGTGTCGACACCCCACAACACAAAATAATGACCCCCTATATAATTATACACACTACCATAACTGGACAACATTTAACTTCAACCTCGTGTTTAGACAATAACCTGAGACAGAATGACTCGTGTAACACCCTAGACGCTTCAGTGTTTACAGTGGCGTGTTTATTCGTCCTGATTTACGGGGAACATTTTACGGGACAGCTGTACGTTAAGGGGGAAGTTTTGTGTTGGTAATTCTGGAGCAACTGCTGAATCCTCCAAACTATTCCAAGCAACAGGACACCATTATTTTTGCTCTTCTGGTCCTGTTTCCTAGCATATATACTTTGGAGGAATCAAGGCACTCCAATGTACCAAAAAGAAATTATTATACCACCTTAACCTGTAGGGGAACCTTCTATACACTCGCTTCCTCTGCTTCCCTCTATTGTACAATGACGTTTATACACAGTCAATAGAAAATTAATGTATGGGTCCCCTGTGCGTCGATGAATGTGAAAACGAGCAGAATAAATAAATGTATATTTGTGTGTTTACGAGGTGGTGTGTTGAACGCTAAATGCAGCAGTCTAGATCTTAGTCTATACTTTATATTACTTACGTCGCTAGATTCATATAATTGTCTCGTTTACCGTCGCATTGCCATAATAATATATCAACTCTTCATCCTGTGTCTCAAATAAATTAGATGCGACACGTAGGATTTAGGATTGTGTGTGTGTGTGTGTGTGTGTTCGACAGCTGAGAATTTTCAAGAGACGTGGGAATCGCGGAACCTCACGTCTTCAGTCAACTTTTGTCCTTTTCTTTCATACAAACGGCTGCGTCACGTCTTTTGTTGTCTCTCACTGACTATATAAACTCTTTGATGATTTGGTGTTGAAGGTATAACGACTCCTGATACACACACATAGTAAAGATATAATATTAACATTATTTAAGATATAGTATTACCATTAATTAATACACAGCTCCTTAAGGGGGTGCGGGAGTAGGGGACAGGCTTTGGGGGGGGGGGGAATAGGGGGACAGGCTTGGGGTGGGTAGAAAGCCTGTGACCCCTATTAACGCACCCCTCTAACCCCCCCCCCAAGCCTCTCCCCCTACTCCCGCATCCCCCTAACCCCCCCCCCCCCAAGCCTGTCCCCCTATTCCCGCACCCCCTTAAATACCAATATACTATTAAGGCTAAGACATTTTGTTTGTGGAAGTGTATACGGTGCAGTTTAGAATCCCTGAAGCTGTTTCCATATGCCTATACAAAGGTACACTTAAAAGGAATAGTACGGTACACTGTTTGTAAATTTGGAGTAAGTGATTCCTCCAAACTATATTCCAAGCAACAGACGCCCATTATTTTTGTCAATCGGATCTTGTTTCCTGGCATACTTTGGAGGAATCAAGGCTCTCCAATGCTGCACCAAAATTGTATCATGACCACTTAAACCAGACCGCGACACACAATGAGAAGTCAAAATTCCAGTTCTCTACATAATGGGACCTGGACGGACCTGACTGTAGTGATGTATGATTTGTATCGAACACCTCGCTTTGTATCGCTAATAGTCTGAAATGCACTGGAGAAGGAGGAGGAGGAGTGACACTGAGGCATATATAGGAGAGAAGGTAGATAGTATGAAGGGAGGGAAGGTAGATAATAATAGAAGGGAAGGTAGATAGTGTAGAGGGAGGGAAGGTAGATAGTAAGAAGGGAGAGAAGGAAGGGTAGATGAATAATGATAGAGGGAGGAAAGGTAGATAGTATAAAGGGAGGAAAGGTAGATAATATTAGAAGGGAAGGTAGATAGTGTAGAGGGAGGAAAGGTAAATAATAGAAGAAGGGAAGGTAGATAGTGTAGAGGGAGGGAAGGTAGATAGTATAAAGGGAGGGAGGGTAGATAATAATAGAAGGGAAGGTAGATAGTGTAGAGGGAGGGAAGGTAGATAGTAAGAAGGGAGAGAAGGGAGGGTAGATGAATAATAATAGAGGGAGGGAAGGTAGATAGTATAAAGGGAGGAAAGGTAGATAATATTAGAAGGGAAGGTAGATAGTGTAGAGGGAGGGAAGGTAGATAGTATGAAGGTAGGGAAGGTAGATAATAATAGAAGGAGGGAAGGTAGATAATGATAGAAGGAGAGGGTAAGTGGTAGACGTGGAGGGAAGAGGAGAGAAAGTTAGAAGGGAGAGAATATGGATAAACAATATACAGTATATGTAGAGAAGAAAAGGATACGTAGGATAATAACTGCATGGAGGAAGAGGGGTAATAATGGAGAGGAAGGAATATGAAAGGAAGGAGAGTGAGAAGCTGAAAGTAAAGAGGATGATGATGAAGATAAGTGTGAGGACTGAAAGAAGGAGAAAGTGAGATGACACAGAGAGATAATGTAAACAAAATGAAACACTCTATAAGGAGGATCGAGGGACTGGGAAGATCTATATAGGAGCGTTGGTTTAGGGACAAATTTTGGGAAAGATTGGATGGTGTGTGTCTGCGTGTGTGTGTGTGTGAGTCCTAAACAATCTTTATACCTTCTTCCAGTGTGTGTGTGTGTGTGTGTGTGTGTCCTAAACAATCTTAATGCCTTCTTCCAGTGTGTGTGTGTGTGTGTGTGTGTGTGTGGTGAACAATCTTTATACTTTCTACCATTGCAGGCGCCTCACAAACACACCCATCCCTTGTTTACTGCACAGACCACGAGGAAAGGCGGTGTGTCTAGAGTCTTTTCTGTTTATTTCCTAACATTCCTGAGTGACTATACGTATACCATATTACATTATTTTTATTATTCCTGAGTGACTACGTACTATATCACATTATTCCTGAGTGACTACGTACACATATTACATTATATTTTCCTATTTCATGTTTCCTTCGTAGACCCCATTTCCTTCGTTATTCATCTTGGATTTATACGACTTCCCTGTACTAATGGAAATACGTTGTACTGTACTATCAGGTGTGCAGGTCAGATAGTAAACAAAAACGGTGAGAAGGAGAATATGGACGAGAAGATTATATTTGATTTATTGTGAAGAGAGAGAGAGAGAGAGAGAGAGAGAGAGAGAGAGAGATTGTAAGGGGTGTAGGAGGAAATTATGTATGTGAGAGGGAGAGAGAGAGAGTGTGTGTGTGTGTGTGTGTGTAGGAGGAGGAAAATATGTGAGAGAGAGTGTGTGTGTAGGAGGAAAAATGAGAGAGAGAGAGAGAGAGAGAGAGAGAGAGAGAGAGAGAGAGAGAGAGAGAATAATAAGGGACTCGACGACGGTAATCAAGGGACACCTGATATCCTTGTCGCTAGTCCCTTTACATGTGTTGTCCCCCTCACCCCTACCCCTGCCCCTGCCCCTGCCCCATGTCTCCCCTACCCCTACCCTATGTCCCCCCTACCCCTGCCCAATGTCTCTCTAAAACACTGGGAACCTTTTTTCAATCCACCATTTTTTTTTTTTTTTTTTTTTTTTTTTTTATCCTGGCGAAAATGCCCTCTGATTCACTTTTACATACCAGTGTATTTTATTATAAGTTGCAGATGAATGTCAAGTTGTGTAAAACTTTGGTGTCATTTGTCTTGGACTGCATTACATTTACCGAAAACAAGCCAAGGAATTATAAGTGGGGGAGCCATTTGTACATGTTAAAAAAGAAAAATAAAAAATATATCCTTCGATCACTTCCCCTGCGCAGTCGTGTTGTTCAGTACGTGTGCTCGGGTAGTCATAGGAAGAATTAATTAAGGGACCCTGTGATCGTGTATGAGACTTGGTGGTGGCTTCTGATTCCTCCTGACTATGCCACGAAACAAGCTCCTTCCCTATATATAGATGTGTGTGTGTGTTTCGTGGCAAAATCTGAAGGACTCATGCATTTACCTCCAATTTTCTGACTATATCACAGCTAGGGCCCTTAAAAAAAATAGTTATGACGGAGGTGTGAAGAGAAAACAATGATGGGCGTGGGCGTACTCAAACACCTTTAGTTCCACCACGCCCACAGCTGTCCCCACTAGCCCACCATGACACACATACACACACACTTCGACTTTTTGTTTCTATACTGTGGTGCTCTTTGTATTCCCCTGTTAAGAAAAAGAAAAAAAAAGTGAGAGATGCATTTGACCGAGCATCAGTCAAAGTAAATTATTTGATGCACGGTCGTATTTACAGACTTATTTATGTTAATCTTGAGGTAGAATATGTTTAAAATATTAATGCACCATAATGAAAAGTTAATGTTTGTTTATTTGCAGGAACTGTGTTTGTGTGTGTGTGTGTGTGTGTGTTAGAGAGGGAGGCCTGGTACACATACTTTACAGTTTGTCCATTTAAAACGTAAACACATTACCATTCCTCCCACACCGGCCAGTCTCTCTCTCTCTCTCTGCTCTCTCTCTCAGTGTTGCCAGGTCTGCTTGATGAAATTTCCCCAACTTAAACATCAGAATTTCCCTTTTTTTTTTTACCTCAAAAATTCCCTGCTGTTTACTCTTGAAAGTTCATGTTTACCATTTTGAAATTTCATGTAGAAATTTCCCCATTTACTCTTGAACAATCTTTATATAAAGTCCCATTGATACCTCTAATTCCCCATATCTAGGGAAAATTACCCATACTT
Source organism: Petrolisthes cinctipes (assembly GCA_033782935.1). NCBI lineage: Eukaryota > Metazoa > Arthropoda > Malacostraca > Decapoda > Porcellanidae > Petrolisthes > Petrolisthes cinctipes. The sequence continues at coordinate 42,652 of JAWQEG010000269.1, read as the reverse complement.
GGCAACACTGCTCTTTCTCCTTGGATGTGTAGGCTACTCCGGAATTCCTTGAATCGCCAGGCAAATATTCCCCAGAATTCCTATATCATCTTAAGGTAAATTTATAGAAGTACTGTGTTCACTATATTGTATATTTTAGTATCATTACCCACTATTTTGGACCATTCTAAGACACTTTTCATCTATACCTAGCCGGATGTGGTAATACTGCGCGGCCCTAGCCAAAAACACAGTACTTCTGTAATAATACCCATAATAATACTGTACTATACTGTAAATTCTTCTATTTGGCAGAAAACATTAATTTATAAATTTTTTTGCAGTACATAGTATAAATATTAGAAGGTATACAGGCTAATCAGTATGGGCTGAAGGCATAACATTATGTTGAGCAATTATATGTTTCCCACGTTAGCAAGAACGGATAAAATAATGGCTTTTTGTATTCAATGTGCTAAAAGTTAAGCATCGTAACTTAAAATAAATGTTTCGAGCAAAATTGATCCGATCTGGAATTCACATGCATTGAGAGTTTTATTGAGACTGACGAACCGGCGAGTCGAATGGCGATTGACGAGTTGTGTTGAATCATTGCATTTGTTGGTTGGTTGTATGTGTGTGTGTGTGTATGTGTGTCACTAAAACTCACTATACGAGTACAGTTACTACAGTAGTGTTGTGTGTGTTGTGGTGTCCTTGACCTGGCTTATTAGTTATCAGAGAGGTCATTAATGCATGCAGCTGCTTTAATCTTGGGTATAACTATTATGTGTTGGTGAGTATAGTTCCAGTTCCAGTTTTGGGTGGTAAATAGGTAGTAAACTGTAAATGATTTCTCCAAACGATTCCAGGCAACAGCTAGGAATAATAATGCCTAGGATATCATTATTTTTCTTCTTCTGGGTCTGTTTCCTGGCATACTTTGAAGGAATCAAGGCACTCCAGCATGATATATATAGTGAGGAGGTGACCATAGGCATCAAAGTTCTCAGGGCCGTATTCAAGAACATTCATGGTGTATACGATGGTGTACGTGACACTGGTACGACGATTCCCTAGACAAATAAGAGAGCCATCGTATCGGTACCACGCCATCGTCAACACCACTCACGTTCTTGCATACGTGTCAGTCTCATTAGATAATTAATTTTGAGGATCGCCCATGTTATATTGATATGGGAAAATGTGTACAGTCACGGCACATAGTCCTTGAACAGGGTGTAAGGGGAATTGTATATATGGAGGAATTAGTTGCTCCAGATTTACCACCAACACTGTTCAATTACCCCATCAACCACTTCCACTTATCTAGCCATCAGTTGACACATGCATCATTATTATTATTTAAGGGAATAGAAAAATATAATCATGTAACACCTTTATTTTTTATCAATGTTTATGACTGAAGACAATGCATACTTGCATAAAATATTTACAATAAATGGTCTACTAGAAATATACTTCAAACTTTGTGACTCTCATTTTGACAAGAAAACATAGCAACAGTTTCTCCTATGTACAAATATACAAAAGATACCAACCCTCCAGAGCAGAAAGTATTTGCACCACGTGTAAGCCAAGGAACGTCAGCACTGCATGTCTTACTCGCTTCTTAAGTAACACTTGGTTTTCTTACTGTAATATCAGTCTTAACATTTGTATACAGTATCTGGATGCCCATAGTCCAGAATCTTTTCTCTCGATTAAAAGGATTGTAATTCTTTCTATCATCTTTTGTAGCAGTGCTGCATGATGACATTATTATACTGTACAGAACTACAGTACATTCTTAACTATCTCAGCTTCTCTAACCAAACATCATAATACTGTACCATGGATATTGCAAAAATCACTAATGCACTGCAAGAAAATATATTTTAAGTTTTATAAATACCAGATGTATTCCATTTCTCACCTAAGGCCTAAATGGTTTTGTGTAACTTTTTGGAAGTAAAACAAAAAACTGGCCATTATGTCTGGATTGCATTGTAAGGTGTACAACTTTACAAGACAATACAGGTACTGTACTGCACTGTACCGTACCTGTATAGGCTACATTAGCTAGAAAATTGATACAGTATCATATTTACGTACGATAGTATGTATATCTTCCAGTTAGCTTACTGTAGCTCTCTATCATCTATTTGCTCAAGCCTTGGCCTCTCAATGTCTTTCTAGTCTAAATAAATTCAGTGTCATTAGCCACAGACCTGTGAGTCTCATAATTCAAAAGTTGTGGTGAATATCAGGTGCTTCTTATCTAATTTCTGAACTAGAATCACAGTTTTTCCAGTAATGTTCAGTTGTTAGATGAATGACTCAGGTTGCTTTTCATGGCTTTCCTTGTCATATCAACAGATTTAATAGGGTAACTAAATTTTACTCAATGACAGTATGATACAGTAATGATATTCAAATACAATATAGCAAAGCCCTTGAAGAAGCTACATTTACAATACTGTAATTCAATTAACACCATGTGGGAATACAATACAATGTATAGCACAAGAACATTATGGTTGTACAACCAGATAACAAGATCATTTGGTACTAAGGTATTTCTAGAGAGCCCATCAGATTACAGGAATGTACAGTACTGTAACCAGTTACACTTGTGAGAGATAATTAGTACTGTACCAAGGGCACTGGTACACTGTAGAAAGGACATGATATAGAATTGGTCTGAGACTCTTAGAGTATATCCTTCAGGCAATAGGGTTATTGGGTCCTAGCCAGGAAAGGGAAAGCAGGGGTATGGGCAGTAAATGAGACAGTCAATTAGAAAGGGGGAGACAATTGACAGAGTATTGCACCTCACGAGCCATCAAAAGACAATAAGTGAGTTTGGTATGGTCAGTCTGTGAATAGGCCAATGTTACACATTGTTAAACAGTGTAACACATTTTCTATTACGGTGATGAGTTATCCCAAGAAGAGAGAAAGAGCCTAACCAAATGAACTATGTACAATAATTCATGAGAAAGTACTTCCTGACCATCCAGAGCAAGGGGAGGTGGCCGAGTGGTTAGTGTTCTGGACTCGTAACCTAGAGGTCGGGAGATCGATCCTCTCAGGTGAGGGCCTGAGAATATTTACTCTTCCGATTTGAGTTTCAGGCACTAACAATAAGGCCACCGAATGTCGTAAAACACCCTCACTGGTACCATAACAGCTGCAGTATTTGGGAATAACCCTCAATTCCCTCCCTCTGTGGCTGGGTACCAGTTCGGAAGTCGTGACGTGTGTGTGTGAGAGTAGCAGTTGACCTGGGCCACGGTAACGGGCTTGATTAAGCCTATGTCCAGTGTCGGAACATATATAAAAAAAAGAAAGAAAGAAAAAAAAAAAAAGGACTGTATCAGTTTGTACTCGGTTGTACTAGGGAATAATTCAGCATCTGTCAGTGTAAGTATTTAATTATAATCCAGAAGTAATGAATTAAACTTTTTGCTAAGCACTGAAATTTTTCCCTCCTTCTTCCACAGCTGTAGTGGAGAACTAAATGAATTACCGGATATCAAGCCTTCACTATCAAAATGCAAGAGAGAAGTTAAGAGGACAGTGGACAGCAAGTGAGATTAATGGAGGAGTGACCATTAGAGATGCTTCTTCTTCCAAGGGCACAAAACCAGGATAATTTCAGTGCACATCCCAGTACATTATTTTTCTTCTGAGCTTGAAGGTGAGAAATCCCATTGCATTAATTCCTTCAAAGTAAGTAAAATTAATTCTTCATGTACCAAAAGCAAACTGGAATGCCAGGATATAAGGATCCCAAGTGTGACTACAGATTTCAGGCATCAAACCATTCTCCAATCTAAAAAGGCTTTTATAGGTGAGTACAGTGTAGGTGCTTTATTCAAGCTACAAAAAGATTATTTATGTTTAAAAGCTACTTTGTGTAAGAGATCCAAAACAACTTATCAAACCATGCCCTACACCACTCCTTGAGATACAGTTTTGTCTTAGCAATGCACTCACAGCTGGACTGATCAGAGACATCTTATGACCAGAGTTTGGGTCCTATAGGGTGGTTAAAACAAAGTCAATTAGGCACATATTACCTTGGTATGATAGTAATTATTAAGATGAAATTTTCTTGATGTAAATATTTGTCATACAATTATACTCAGTATTAAAGTTCAGTGTATCGCCGTTTCTCCTTTAAAAAAAAAAAAAAAATTAACAAAACTCATATTTCTGTAATGTGGTACTACTGGGAAATTTCCTTTTTCTGGCAGTCTAGGCTTTACTCCATATGAATATTTTTCAAAGTTTATGGTCCATTGATAAAGTCTTAATAATTGGCAGTTCAGTAATAAGTGAGGTGCTTGTCAGAAATGTCTAGTTAAAACAAATCTGCTGTCAAATTTGTTGATTTAATAGCTTGGTTATTGCTAAAATTATATAATTATAGGCTATATTATAGCCTACCACTCACTTCAAATCATAATGGCACTTGGACCACTACAGAAGGTGGCACTTCAATCATTAAAGAAGCATTGTTTTTATTGTCATTGAAAGTTGCAAGTAACTTAAAACTGGATGGCCTTTACAAAATGACTAGTTGTGACTAAGTTGGGTTTACTGTTAGTAAGTTTGAGACTGACATATTGAGTGTTCTCACATCAGTGCTTAAATTATAAACACAACATTTGCTTTACTTATTATTGAACTGGGCCTGAACTTTACAATTAAATAATGTACTCATAAAAATATATGGAGGAGGACCAGTACTCAATACGATGCTCTGCATCAAAGAGTGGGTTAAGGTTTCTTCAAGATTTATCCTTTAGTACCAATAAAAATGAGGCTTGGAAGTATTACATGAATTGGTTAAGGAACGTAAAATGTTACTGGAAAATTGAAGGCTATTGATTACCCCAAATTGTTAATAAGAACATCATATCACCGTAAATCTAACACCAAATACAGTACATGATGAACTGATGTAATCTAATTATTATTTTGATGCAGTCTGTTTTAACATATTAGGGACCTTTTTGACTTGCTGCATATAACAACAATCTAATGTAAAGTCCTGGAATAAACCCCATGTTTTTGGTAATTTCTACTGGTAGTTAATAATTTTTTACAGATAAGTAAAATTACCAAAGTATCTTATTCGTACTTGTACCACTTCAGCAATGTCAGTATTGTAACTGCAGTAGTTATTCTTTAACAAACAGCAAACAAGTATTGTAACTGGTTTAAAAGAAAACTTAGTGGAGCCTTTTAATTATTTAGAAAAGATGAGGATCATAGCAAAGTTGTACAGTACTGTATATGGTTTAGGACAGGTAAATACCCTGGTTAATGTTGTAAAATTGATGTAATTTCTTCCTTCTGGAACACATCTTATCGAGATGAGAAATAATTATATCCTTGACTAAAGAAGTGTTTGCGTTTTGAAGATGTACAGTATTCATCTGATAGAAAAATAACTGTACAGTGTACAGTAAATAAGATATGTGGTGAAAACATAAAAAGGCATTTAGTTATTTCAGGAAAGAGTCTTTTTAAGTGAAAAATTAAGTCTATAAACCATTACCAAGATCTTAGTTACAGAATGAAGTTTTAAAAATATGCCTTAAAATATAAAAAGCTTGAGCATATTTTACAGAAATTAGGAAATTATGATAAGCAATAAATTTTATAAAATAAATCTCTTCATTATAATAATAGACCTGAATAATATAATTAACAAAAACCATTCCTTGTAATTCCTTAATATAATATTGCATAAAAACAATGTACTAACCATTTATCAACAACTATAATATTAACTTACATGTAAGAAAATGCTAAGGTATGTAACCTTAACAAGGCTACATCTTAGAAATAACTTAGTTGATCATCAACATGCATCTTACCAAGGATAACAATGTCACATTTTTTGCTGGTACTTATTGGAAATCATCTGAGATTATGGAATGACAAGGATTGTTAAAGGTTTGTTAAAGAAAGTGAAGTACATAATTATGAAAACTTCAGAAAAATGGAAACTACCAAGATGTAAAACATTGCATTATATTTTTGATACAAGAAATACTGTATTATACAGATGCTTTCTGTGTAATGAAACAATATCTTACACACGTCAATGCAAAAACCCAAATTCACTGCATATTAACGATTCATATAAAACAAGTCAGCACTTCAACTACATGGATATCTCATTTAGTGTCTACCAATAATTGAGCTGTCTAACATACCTTTGTAGCTGCCAGCTGTGTCTCTCTAGTACTGGCAGACCTCTATTTTCTTAGATCATGGACCAATAACATAAACAAGCTATTCAGTGGCATCAGAAACTAGCCACAAAGTTATTCAATTTAACTTCTTCACTCAAGGTGACAATTATTTTCCTTTGGCAAATGCGTGATGATTTTACTTGTCACAGGTATTAGTTCTGTACTTAAATACATCTTGGTTAAAGCCAGATGAAGTACAGTATTCATCACAAGGAAAGCCCTAAACCCAAGTGGTTAAACAGGTGCACCTATTAAGACTGCATTAAAATGTAATAAACATTATATTATACAGCAATGAACGTTGTTACAACATGCTCGCACAAATAGTTAATATACTTTCCATTTGATACATTATGAGAAGTATACTGGTCAGTACTAGGCAATCTTGAATTACTTGGGACTTAATTCTTTTACATGTACAGTATTCATCTTACAAATAATCATTTATTGGTATTCTGATACAGGAAGGTTTTGCTATTCACTATACAGTTCTGCGTGTGTCTTAATCTCTACTACCTAATGAAACCATCTAGGTATTAGTATTACAGATAAGACAAGAGATTATGCTGCCCTACTTAAACTTAGCTGAATTTCATCTCACATATTCCAATAATCTTACAGGCTACATGACAAGAGTATATATTCAGTGGGAACTGCAGGTATGACTTAGTTTGCCAGCCTAAAACATCAATGATCAGTTTGTTGGTACAGTAATATACATAAATTGTTTTAGGTTACCAATGCACCAGGTACAAGTATCAGACAATACTAAAGAATAGACAAATTTATGAATAACTCGGCAAATTTTGTTCAAGTTTCATAAAACAGCAGAGTCCCTTTATAAAGTATGTTTTCATTGTGAGGGTCTGCCATCAAATTGAAATTTTGCTTTATAAGAGTGCACATTGACATGTAATGGGGGCACAGTGCTTCATATAAACCCTTAAGACACTTTGGCCCAGATTCATATTCCATGCAATTACTGGTATGTCACATAATACAAATTTACAGTAGAGCAATATAAAGTATAAAGCATTTCGTAAAGTAATATCAGTTCAGCATAATATTATAATACCACACAGTCCATTGTAAACTACCTAGGTTACAGGAGGCTGCTGCCTCTCTCCACAAGGTTTGCATGTAGTGATGAGTTTCAAACTCAAGCCCTCATAGATGCAAAGAGAAAATACTACAAGTTCACCCACTTGGTGCTATGTTCAGCATTTTCAACTTAGCTACCATCTCAGTTGAGAGGGTTAATGTATACAGTGTTGTACAGTTGGCAAGACAGAACCTATGAAACTTCTGATCACTTTAAATATCAGGGGTACCGGTACTTATCTTAACCCATTGCTTGACAGGCCAGCTTTAAACCAAGTTTCTTGGCCATTAATCCTCATTTGCAGGTCACTGTAATTTTTGCTGATAGATTATGTATGATAAAATCAAGGAGCCATATACAGTACCTTATGACTGTAATGTTGCAGTTATCAAAACAGATAATGTAACTTGAATACAACACTACTGGTGGGTTGAGAAATACATACGGTAATACATCTGTAACTGGTGCTGAAGTGACAGTTCCCTTGAACTTCTGTATTTACAAATTATACTTTGTCACCAGTCACTTAACGTCCCAACTCTTCCCACGCTTGCTTTGCTAGCCCATAACTGCCATTTTCTGTGCATGGCTGACCACCTACAAAAAACACCTCAAAATTGGTACAACAAAATGGACTATTGTACTCCAGTAGGTGGCTTGGGATTCAGAAGTTAGAACAGTATCAACCAAACATCACTAAAGAAGTTACCAAATGTATTTATATTAGGCTCTATTAGCCAAGGTCCATAGTGCCAACTGTACATCATGTCACATAATACTAGAGTTTTGACAATTTAGAATCACTGTACCCTAACTTCACTTGACAATTATTATGCATGGCATTCTTGGTCAATAACCCCTCTTATCAACCTGATATTCATATTATAAGCTTGCCTTCCCCCAAAAAAGATAACCAGCAATTCTTAAATTCCTACGGGACTATATAAACCCAAGTAAGTAATGGCTCTGAAGTGCAAATAATTTAAAGCCATTCCTTGTTCACTTTTTTAAGCACCTATTCCTAAATCTCTCCCTCTTTGCTGCTCCACAGTGCCAAACCACTCACGCATTTCCTGGCAAACTTTCAATGGATTTAGCAGAGAAATTTTACAACTTGTACATATAAACATTAATTGGTTATATAATGCTTTGACTCTTAATTCACAGTAGTGTTACAACCTGCTGTTCTCCATAATTTTCAGAAATGTAATTGAATTGAAGTAAAAGAATACCTCTTTTATTCTTCACATTGAAACATAAAATGCCAATTTAGATGCAAAAAGCCGAGTGTCGGTTCCTAAGTTCCAGTCTATGTCATCTCAAATTTTACTTCCCTGAGAAACATTAAAGGACACATTACAGTTTAATGGTATCCCTTCCCTATTAAAAAACAGAACTGTATATACTGTATACAGAACTTGCTAACAGCAATCAGGCATGTATTTACCATGAAAGTATACAGCTTACATATCTCACTTCTGTTGGGAAATATCTGCCCTCTGTATATTAATTAGGACTGTGGATACAATTACTGTACCTCAAAGTTACATTAGTTTCATGGTACCCAATCTCATTTATTTTTACAGTGGTCAGGCTCTGCACTTTTTAAGCTTGTTTCCACTACTGCCATATATGTTGCACAGCAAAGTTGTCTTCATTATTTTCTTAAAGGAATATTCAGTGCTAGTATAGCTTTTGATATGTTACAACTTACAGTGTGCAAAAACTAGTACAGTACTGTACTAGGACATATACTGATAACTGATGTCACAATCAATAATTTTTTAATTTTTCACATATATAATTTGATGAATCCTTACTTTGTGAAGGAAACTATAGTAACCAATTTTGTGTACTGTATTTATAAATAATTTCATAGTTATGATAGATATGGAGAATTATATAAGAGAACACTTAATGTGCAGTCCTTATGCCAAATAAAATAAAATAAAACAGGAAAAATAAAAAAAATTCTTAGGGCAACCTGAATAAACAGTACTGTAATTTCCCTTGTTCACACCTACAGTAATAATGTTAGAATGACCTTAGGTTTATTGGAAGTGAGACCCAGCATTAAAAAGGTGCACATATTTCACATAATATTGCATCAGTTAAGCAAAATTTAGTTTTTCATGTAAGGAGACACAAAATCATCTTTACTGCTGTAAATAGAGGGCAATGGTTAAAACTCTATGCAGAGGCAGCGTCTCGTAATTTTTTTGCATTTTTACATGGATTTTATACTGTATTCAAAATGTGTTATTTAGTTGGGAGATTGACGCACCCAATATTGCACAAAAGTGGCAGAAAAGTCCCAGCTAATACCAGAGACAATATAATTGTTTCACCAAGGTTGGGAATAATAATAATAATAATGTTCTGGTTGGGTCACATGCCATGTTACTCCTGAGATTAGTGAGTATGTACTGTATTAGGAGTAAAATATAATAATGACTGTCAGTATTATGTGAACAGTACATATATTGATACCTAAAACCTATAAATTGTAGATTACTATCTTAAAGAACCGTTAAACAATGGCCGAATGTGATTGTATTTACTGTACTTCTAATTTGTGGATTATTTTTTCTTGATGGAGAACCACTACTGTTGTCCAAGGTTTAAAAGTATATTAAATACTCTAAAGACTATCTCTAGGCTTGGATTGCATTCTTTGACAAGCATTGGACACATTAAACTGTCCCAGAATAAACCACTGTAATAATATATGGGTAGAACACTGAATACAGTAAGTTACTTATGTTTTTTTTTTTTCACATATAATTTTGCTGCTTTCTTTAAAATCTACATACAGTTACATCTGTGCCAGGTACACCAATACAATGACCTTTACACATTAAATCCAGCTTTATAGGAAAAATATGCCAATTGATGAAATTTTCACTATTATTTATTTTATTACATTTAGTGTGTTCAGGAAGCCCAGAAGAATTTTATAAAACTGAAACCCCTCCTTGTGAAAGTATAAACACAATTATATCAAAATTTATTTATAGTGCATTTGCCCATTGTAATCCAGACACCTCATTCTTACACAAACCTTTATTTTAGCACACTAAATATTCCCATTAACACTTCTGAACACATAAGGCATTTTTAACCTAGTCCTTTACTCTATACAGCAGAAGTACAAAATCCGTTAATGAAGATCACTGCTTCATGATTTATCACAAAATCTAAGCATCCTTAATTTTTCATTCATGGATTTTTACAAATAGATTAATGCAGAAAACAAGATAGGTCCATCATGCCAAACATCTCCAGAATGTTCAAAGAAAATCTGAATGCAACTTAAACCATGAAAGTAATATCACTCAATCACATCACCCTATAATCTCACCTGTAAGCTACATAAGGATACAAGAGATTTCTATACATAGTTCCAGACTAGCACAAACAAATGGCACCATGATGCAATATGTCAATGTGAGTGTTCCATATATGTTCAGTTGTAGTAAATACAGTATTGTAACTAAGTTTCTTTGTCATTGGCAACTGTTAGCAAATTTCCAATTGTTCTACTCATAACTATTGCCCTCATACAAAATTAGATACATTTCAACTTTGTGAAAATATATGATATACATATTCATAATGATGCTCAGTGCAGATACAAGTACAGTATTTATGACAGCAAAAGGAAGAGCATGCAAAGTGAGGCACCGTTAGTGTAGCAAATCTTTTGTATGACTCCTAAACAACTGGAATATAATCCTTCAATACTAATGGTACAATGCATCAGCACATACAGTACTGCATAAATACAATCTTAACATTACTTTGAATTATTAACCGTGACCCATTTTTTCTGAACTTCTGGACCCACTGATATGTAGAATTGCAATAACAAGAGCACTGCCCTCCCCTTTATAATACAGTACAGTAATAGTTTCATATTTCACTAGTACATTATCACTAGTGAAGTTCCTCCTTTGGCAGACAGGCAGGTTTGTGGGTGTGTTATTTGAATTTGTGTATCATTGAGTTATGTTTCTGGTTTACATCAGCATAATAAAACCTTTCATATGGTGACTTCTGTACATAGAATAATCCAACATGAGTCAATGTAAATGTTTTAAATAATTAATAGTATACATCCAAGTTGATTAAAGCACAAGAACGTGGTTAGATAAGATTTTAAGAAATAAGTGAAGGATAGCGAGAACTGAAAAGTATCATTAGCTGTAAGTCTGTTTCATCAAACTGGATATGGCTACCTTGTATCTTACTTTCCAAAGGAAGTAAATGAATAGCAATAGCCCTTGGTATAATGTAAAATTATCCAAATTTCATATTTTGCGAGTTAATCCATTGTGCATATTTATTCAATATTATATCTGTACTTAACTAGTGGAATACAAATGTGAAAATTTTACTTAAGAATATCTGCAGAAGACACTCAAGAATAGTTAAACCAGCAAAGTAAATTAAATTATTGCTTTTGATATGATGAAAATGACTTACTGCACTTGATCTATTTGCATATTCAATACAATACATATATTTTTGCATGAGAATGATGATTCAAAGTAAATATATATAAATAGCCAGATATAACTAAGTAACTGTACCTACAATAAGTTTATAGATTAAGTATCATGTCTTTGAGTTTTTTATTTTTGTTTTTGTTTTTTTTGCATGATCAACATTCCTAAACTTTGTTAGTCTTGTGTTTAACTTGTATTTACCATTAATTTACGCATTGTTCAACATTTCTAAATTTTATTCAATCTTGTAGTTTTTTTTATGCATTTTTCATTAATTCCCCACTAATGTCAATGTGTACATGATTACTGTATCAGGAATTATCTGTTTTTTAAATATCTTCAGAAGTTGTCTTTTATTCACTACAGTACTGTCAATAACTTAAAATTCAGTTACAAATCATAGCAAGGCATATTTATCTGCATTATTTCTCATCTGATTAATAAACTTGCTCAGTAAGAATCTATAACACCTCACATTTGCCCTGCTATGTGAATATAGTGATATTCAGAAGCAGGTATGCATTTTATATTAAAATCTTATGAAAAACTTGAGTAATTTTCATTCATTTTAAAAAGGGTAGGCCACTGCTAATAACTACCGGTATCTAGAATTCAAGTTGTTGCTCCAGCTTTTGGTATATGCCCCATATTTACATCAAACAATGAATGTTATGATTCGGATTTAAAACCGAAGAGGTTGCTTGTAATTACGGAATAAGATCATTGGATAAATTTATCAAATCTTTCATCAAAAATACTCAAGATATTGGCTACATTACGAGTCATAGTATCACTAGCCTGTGGTGGTTTCTTATCTTAATCACATGGTTTTAAATAAATACATTAGTGGGGAATATTCTACTATATTTTTGTCAGTATATTGAGATTATGCACTGTTAACATGGCTGAAGGTCTCAAGATACATTACTGTACTGACAAACAGCATCATGGCACAGCAATCAGTGCCAAACATTCTTTGGGTGTTTCAAAGCTTGCCACATGGTTAGTACTACAGTATATGTATCATGAAGCTTTGGGCAGCCCTGCTTATCTGAACACAACTACTGCCATGGGGGTCACAGTCCCAGACATGAGTGAAATTATAAAAAAATAGTACTGTTATGTTCATTTCTTTAACACTGAATATCATTAAACTAAATTGGTATTAGGATACCAATGCTAGAAATAACGAGTGTACCCTCACATCTCTGTACAGATATATTCTAAAATGAACGAAATGCACTTACCATGTATATATTTTTTTTGTTCACTTAATATTAATAATCTTTTGTCAATCGTCACCCTATTGGATCTATTACTTTTATTACCGAGACACGTGCCTATATTATAATCTAAATTCCGAATAAACTCTTTATCAATAGAGGCTACTCGTGATACTCTCACCATTTGCCACACTAAACACACAAAAAAAGTATAGTACAGTACTCAACTTCTGCCTCTAACTTATATATTTCACCCCCCAAAAAAGTCTTATGAAAATTTCATTGCACTGCAGCTGTCTGGAGGAAGAGTAGTAAAATTTATAAAAAGTGCCTCTGTATATCCACAAAGAAATGGCTAAGCAAAGTAACAGAGTCCATACATTTTTACAGAAACAGAGTTCCAACATTCATTAATGCTGGATAACAGGAAATTTTGCGTAATTACTTCTTCCAAATTGTAATACTATGAACAACCAGTTTATAAATTCATGTCCACTACGGCAAAGCCAAGATGTTTAATACGGCATTGGTGTAGTATCAGATCATGATTGATATTTCAGGCAGCCTCTATTCTAACCATATCAAATATACATAACAGGAAGAGGCTTGATTCTAAAACAGCATAAATAACTAAGCAAGTCAAGCATCAGATCATGCATTAATGTGTTGGGAGTCTGAGTCTCACTACAGCAACCATTTATCTGCATGAACTATAATTTCCTTAAATATAATCTTTAGTTTAACTGACTTAACAGAAAAAAAGCACCACATCAAATTAACACAAGTAGAATGACTTTGAACAATATGACTTAGAAATGATTATGGCCTCACACAGCATGTATATCAGGTAATGTGAGCGGAAGTATCTGGACCCTGTTATATCAAAGACATTTGGGCAGCCTTCACTTCTCATACCTATTTTCTTACAGTCTTCAGTTGATTGTGCATGTGGGAAAAGATGTAGTTATCTGATATATTATAATCATGTTATTTAGAATGCAATAGGCAGATTCCTGTAATAGTTGACAGAGAGGGAAATTAAACATAAAACCTACTTTTAAATGAATAAGAACCCGATTGGCTGTCTTTATTGTAAATGAAGACAGATTAAAATAATTGGATCTTACATCATAAAGGCACAGCTTAGAGCTGCCTGTGAAAAAAATAAAACTGCCTAAATGAATTTAGCTACAAATAACTGCACATTTAAAACCTAATTTTGGCCACTACTGACAACAGTATTACCAGATTTGATCATTAGAATAACAAAATGAAAATATATAGTGTGTTCCTATAACATGGAATTTTGTAATAACCATTCCATCTGAAATAAAAGACTTCAAGAGCTGCACAGTGCTTTGTGATTTTGCTCAAGTATTCATCATGCATCAGAAGTACATATCACTGGAATGCACAAGATTTGTTCATAGCGAAGGTTGGCGATCTTAGTGCCCTGTCATGTTCTACAAAGGCAGAAAAATATATCTACTACTAGCTATATATATAACTTCAATTGTGAAGGATGACACATTGTATCACATATCCAAAAAAATGGTACCATCATAAAAATTGGCTTCTTTGGCATGATAAGCCAAGCACTCTAACCTCTGCCTTTCTTACACTCCAACCTCTTCATCTGCTACTGCAATAACACTCAACACTTCAATAGCACCATCCAGAAAATGCTTAGCCAAGTCTTGCTGCATTTTAGTTCACTGGCCCATGTAAACTTCTTTGGCCTATTAATACTCAACACAGTATCACAAAGTATGAATACCTTCAATAATTGAATGTTTTATATTTGTTTTAATGAAATGCTGATTTTCCACACAATTTAACATAGATTATCTTATCAGAAGCTGCAATAGAACAATTAAATCGACTCTTCAGCATGTTTTTATAACATTTTTCATAAATTTTCTAAATCTGTAACCACTGGCACAATCACAAAACAAATTTTCTATCACTCACCATTGCTCTCATCACTCGTCTCTGATTATGAGCAGAGCAAGCTGTTGTGAATATTATTGCACCACTTATATTTTTGTACTCAAGACCTGGCAGTCTTTATGTTGCACATTTCTTCAATGTTTGCCTCCTTGCACTCAGCACCATTGTGGCCAACATGCCCACAGTTGTAGCAAGTCTTCTTGGCACCAGCGGACGGAGTGGGAGTGGGTGTGTGGGACAGGACAGGGGAGTAGTGAGTGTAAGACAGGCCAGGACCAGGAGTTGAGGGAGCTCCTAGCCCACCTGGGGTCCCACATCCATTACCACCACCACCCTGGCTACTACCCCCAAGCAGTGTATGATACTGACCAGTGTACATATACTCAGCATTGCCTACTGGGGAAAAAGGGAAGTTATGGGCTAAAGGGGAAGATACAAAGCCATTTGAAACATGAGAACTGTGAGCAGGCACAAAGCCTGGGAACTGAGGGAATAATGGTGGTGCATTCATAATCATTGGGTAGCCAGGAGCATTGTACTGCACACTATTGTGTGGGGGTCCTGTACTGGTATTACCAGGAGGAACCTGGGCTGCAGGGTGTGATGCCCCACTTAGGACGGGAGTATGGGCTGCAGGAAGTGGAGAGCCATCAGAAAGAGTTGCAGGGCCATGGGGAGACCCTCCATTGCGCCCATGACTATTTCCTGCCAAAGTGATGGGAACAGTACCTCCATCTGGCACTGACCGTACACAACACTGAAGGTCTTGCTGAACTAAGGGAACTGTTCCTGGAACTGGTGGAGTAGTTTCACGACTTGATTTGTCACTACTAATTGGGAGAGAATTTCGAGGTGTGATCAATGGGGCTTGATTTGTTAAAGGTATGCCTGGGTACCGCAACATACCAGCACTCCCTTGGTGGAAACCAACATAGCCCATCTGTGAGTAAGGCATCATTCGTGGTCTTGGTACAGCTGTTTGAGGAAGCAACATTGGATTTGGAGGCTGATGGAAAGGTGGTGGTGTGCCATCCTCCCTAGGTCCTAATCCTGCTAAGCCAATTGTCTCTCCTGTTTCAGATATATCTATTACATCTCCAGGAGGTTTGCCTGGAGAAGGGTAGAAAAATCTGTTAGTCAAGTTTACACGTAGAACAAAAAAGTATTTGATTAATTATCAATACAATGTTGATAGGAAATTTTCAACACCTTTACTGTAAACATGACTGTGTGATACTACAATGATTAGAGCCATTTAGTCCAAGTGAAACATGCCTCATATGAGAAAGTGACTGGAGGTTAGCATATCCATCCTAAAGGAATCACTTCCTAACCCATGAGAAACTCTCTAGAGGTTTGTGTATCATTATGTAATAAGCTGGGTTGAGCAAAAGGTATTCTTGGGTAGAGACATAACTACTATAAATGATAATCCATGGATGTCAATTATATAATAGGGGATGCCCAGATACCCAAAACTACCCAGAGCAGGGCTGTCTAACCCTTCTACTGTACCAACAATTCCCTGTGATGAACTTTCACTTTTAGTCTGTGTATCATTTAAATTACTGTTTTTTTTATTTTTTCCCTCCAAGTACACTATTCAATAAATTGGCCATCAATAAGAGTAAATGTAAATATGAAAGTAGAAAAAATTCTTACATCATACATGGATAATAAATATAATAAAGAGACAATGTTGAAACAACCTACCCACCTTTGTTTTTCTCCAATGATCAGTGCTATTATGGTCATGCATTCATGATTCCAAGTGCTTTAAATAATAGTATGGTATTAAAAGGTGTATGATGAAATATTAACTGTGCACATGAAGGTGTTAACACTGTTTTATTCAAAAGATGTTACAGTTAAAGTGTTAACTTTGTGCCTCACAACAAAATACTTTGATGCTTACCTCTCTTCTCAGTGTTGAGATCTGGAGTGTGATCAGGACTTGGTGTTTGGGGAGGAGATGAATACTGTGATGAAGAAGGAGAAGAGTCAGATGACCTATTACAAGATTTCACATGGTTGTGTCCTTTATGATTCCCTTTGCTGAAGCCTCTGGTACTGCCACTACTACAACTACTGCTGCTACTACTACTTCCTCCTCTACTTCCTGAGTGGCCAGTAGTGCCAGGGTGTGGTGTGGCTTTCAATTTGCTGACATGGCTAACTGGTGCAAGAGGTTGTGACATATAAAATGATCTATGTGCATGGTGAGCAGCAGCAGCATAAGTTCCTGGTGGTACATAAGTATGAGCACCTCCTGGACCCAAAAATGAGGGGTATATGTAAGTAGGATGATACTGGCTCCCTGGTCCAACCATAGGGATTAAACCTGCACTAGTAGGTGGAGGAACTCCAATATTTCCAGAGGAAGTATAAACAGGCATACTGCCAGCTGAAGTGTAGATTGGCAATGCCACATTCCCTGCTGACGAAGGTTGAGGGACACTTATTGGAGCAGAATAGCTTGCTATGCTGAGCTGTGATGAGGCAGCAGCACTAACACTACTGTTAGCTCCACTTGGGTTGTTTTTTACACCAACCCCGCCATTATTGGTGTAATACCCCTGAAAACAAAGTAAAAATATTTACTGCAAATATAATATTAATGTGAATCAAGGAGATAGTGAAATACATCAATCAATACTCCATTTCCCTGCTTTCAAGGGGTAGAGGTTGTGAAATACATGCAAAATAATATTACCTGCGCTGCATTTTATTTTACTTTTCCATGTGCTCCCTTGCTTTCACATTGTATTTTCTATTTAACGTATTTTTGCACGGAAAGTTCCTTCATTAAAGCACGAGGCTATTATTGGCCCTACATTTATTGAGCTTCAGATACGATGATAGGATGAAAGGCCCTAACCTCTACTGGATTGTTTTTTTAATCATATATTGTATGTGCAAGTGTGACCAGAAAGTACCCAAGAATAATTTTTCTTAAAGACTTATTCTACTGTATACTGTAATGGATTAGCCTTTTCACCTGATAGCTGTCTCCCATGGTGACCAAACTTATGTACCAAAAATTTAGTCATACAGTATGCCCATAATGATGCCATCCTCATTAATGTAGAGAACCACTGTTTCAGAAGTTACGAGGTTGTACCAAGCGTGGTGGGTGATGGCGTCACCATAACCCTCCCTGGAAGTTCAACATTTTTCCTATATTTAGGAAATTTTCAGGAACTGACATATGTTTTGATACCAAAACATCAATGGAATGATGCTATTCTTACTCACTGTCATGCTTGCTGTTGTAGAGTGGGTACATGGCTCCTGGGAAGGGGTACGAGGGGGAACACAGAGCGGGGGTGGAGTCCTGTGCTGGCCTGGAGGTGGCTGAGTTGGTAATTGGTGCTGACTGAAGCTAGTTGTTGCAGTACTTTGTGGAGGCAATTTGTTGGGAATAGGAGGAGGAGGAACAGAAAACTGTGAAACATGAGGAGTTGGAGCACTACATGAAGAGAATGAGGTAGTAGAAGAGGTGCAAGTAGATGAGGCAGTCTGAACAGTAGTATTACCACACTGAACACTTTTTGGCTGTTGCATCGAGACTGATGCATTTTTTGGACTGGATGATGATGTGGCAGCTTGGCAAGGAGTACTGGTAACTTGGGTTGTGATCGGACTGTTGGAAGTGGGGGAAGTAACTACAGTGTCTCCAACTGTGGTGACAATAGAAGCAGTACTGTTTGTTACAATGGTTGTGGAAGTACATATGTTATTTGAGACTGTGGCAGTAGTTGTGACAGAAGTGGAATTTGTAGTTTGAGCTGAAGGGGAGCTGCCAGTAGAGATACTCATATTACTTTTTGATGACTGAATATTTGGGTTTCCAAGAGTATTCTTAGAATTTGATGATGTATTTGGTGCATTATTATGAATGCTCTGTGTATTACTTATGGTCTTCTGTGGTCCACTATTAACATCTGAAGACCCTGATTTTGAATTATTTGAAGTATGCTGTGTGTTACCAGTAAGTGTGGCACTGTGAGGACTAGGAGAGGTGTGACCACTAGTACTAACGGGAGAACTAGTAGTGCGACTGGTGGTGGTGGTGGTGGTGGTGATAGTGGTGGTAGTGGGACTTTGACTAGAAACACGAGACATGGTTCTGGGACTGTGGCTGGGAGAGTGACAAGTTGTGGTAGTGGTAGTGGGACTGTGAGTTGAAGATCGAGAATGGATTGTAGATGGGGTATGGCTTGTGGTGACTGTGATAGTGTTTTGAGAGGGAGGTAAAGATCGAGAATGCAGTGTAATGCTAGAATTGGTGTAGCCATTGTGAAGGTGGTGTGTATGAGACTCAAGATTGGCCAGCAAATTCCAAAGCAGACGCACTTCGTCCTTGTTCAGTCCCATCTCCATCAGCTCTCTATCACTCATTTTCTTTAACTGAAAGTACAAGGGTAAGTTTTTTTACACCAAATAATTTAATGGAAATATCACAATCATAAATAACACATAACTCCAACCTAACATGCTAAATAACTAGGAAGCTATGAATATACTAATCTTCAAAAACCGCAGGTTTTTCTACATTCAGAAAGGTACGATTGAGAAGCAAATATTTGTATGATGATAATGTAAGTATGATTTTTTATCAAAAATATATTAGCTTATGATACAAGCCAATTACTAACTCCATCTAACATCAATTAAAAAAACATTAATAGTGAAATAAGCATATTGATCATAACTTACCATATCCAGTGAATACTGAGCAAGTTGCTGGTAATGCTTATTTAGCTTCACCTTTAACTCGCGACTTAGGTAGTTGTTATTGTTGAGGGCAGACTTATGCATATTGGATGGGAGTATGGAACAAGAGTTTCCTGTGGACAATGGTGGCCTGATCCCTGAATTAGTACTAGTATTGAGGGTACTCTTGTCTTGGTTCCCTGTGTGGACGATTGGCGGGGATGTGTTTCTTGTGGTATTGGTGGCACTTGAGGATATGGAGGTGGAGAATCTTCCACTAGCTGCATGACTGCTGACACTGGTGGTTTTACATCCAGGCGAACTTGCAGTTACCGTTGCAGTAGTCAATATTCTACATGTTGTAGTGTTTCCTGAAGTTGGGCATGGGCTCTGTTTAGTATTACTCTTGATACCTGCAGTAGGTGGTGTAGAATTGGATAAGGAGGTAGATGCCGTGACAACAACAGATGAATTTCCTGCCCAACGATTCTTCAGGTGATTACTGTTGTTATTTATAGAGTGAGAAGGCTGATTCATTACACGCCCTGATGATGGACTATTTTGGGAGCTCTGATTCCCTGTTGCCAAATCATTTTCAATTGCGGCAGTGGGGAGTCTTGTTCGTGATCCAGAACGATCTGTGTGTCGCTGTGAACGACTGCCTGACGAAGGGGGCTTTCTGTGAGGCTGGCCTGAAGTGCATGTGACAGTATGTGACCCCGTCTGAGTGACACTTCCGTGAACGGCCGCAGTGTTGTGAGATTGTTTTTGTACAGGGCCAGAATGTGAGCATGATCCAGTAGCAGCACACACTGTTGATGCTACCACAGTGGAGGGAAGACTAGCCAGTGTGGTGGTTGTGGTCGCAGTGGTGGTGGTGGCAGAATGTGACAGTGGAGATGATGCCCGGCTTGGACTCAGGGATTGGAGGGGTGACACATATGGGGAGGACTGTGGGGAACTTAGAGGAGAGTTTGATACTGGTGGTCCTTTATTTGGAATAAGACTAGCAGATCCTTCTTCACTGCTGGAGCCATCTGAGTGGGAACCCTTCCCTGGTGGCACACACCTGGGCACTGTTCCCAGCATTGGTGGGTACGGATTATAATAGTGGAAGTTATTTGGGTGGTTGCATGGATAACTTGATGCCATTGTCAATGCAACTGTGTATGGAAAAAGGCGAAAATTTGAATCAATGCACTGCATATATATAAAGATTTCTTTCTCAATACTTCTCAATAACATGAAATAATATAGATCATATAAAAAAAATAGAATCTGGCTTGAATAGTCTGATGAAGGTAAAACCTTTAGCAACCTACCAAGACTCTCCTGCTCATAGATAGAGTTGTATATGTAGGTAGTAGAGACAGTACCGCCCTCGTTGTACAAATCACCAGATTCACCACTACCACTGCTACAGGCATCCTAAGGGTTGGGGAATAACTTTACTCACTTAATATTAACTTTATGAAAAAAAATATATATATATTGGTAAAAATATTTACACACAGTTTTATAGAGAAATAATTCAACACATTAGCCTATAATGTATTAAGGTACCTTCACCACACAATCATATTTCCTTACCATTGTTTAGAACTCCAATTAGTTATATGTATCGAAATAAAACACAATTCTGCTGTTGACTAAACAAACTACTCACCTGATTCCCCCCACTCTCTGGTGACTGAGCAGCACTAAGTCCACCAACACCTGTAAAATACAAAATTCTATTGATTTGCAATCTTAAACTGATCATAGCCGAGACTAAAAAACATCCAAAGCACAAATCAGCCATTAATTTTACAGACCACTTCAAATGGAATAAGGCTTAATAAACAGTAGATCAAGAATATTCTGACCTGGTGCATGATGGTGATAGTGGTGAAGGTGGGAAGGGGGAGCAGGGAGTTCACCACACCCTTCCATCAGCCCATCTCCTTCTGGTTCTGTTCCCACACTCAAACCACTGTCACATCCCTGTAACAAAAGAATTTTATCAGCTAACCTATTAGTATACTAGTTCACTGCAAAGGCTTAAAATTTTTAATGGGGCAACTCTATATCCGATGCCTTTAAGGGAGGAACTGCTTTGTGGTAAAATGGAGGGCCATTGATTCCTCTATACTGTACTATCCCAGGCAACAAATCACCTCAACGTTACTAATTGGGGATCATCTATTTTGTAGCACAGTTTAAGGGATTCAGTACCCATCCAATTTACTGTAGCAAGAGACATGGAGGTACATCATTCCCACTCTTGTACAATGTTTACACATACTGTACTGTACCATCTTTCCTGTAAATTCTTTACCTCCAAGTGTCACCCTAATAGGTACTGGCAGAACCACCCCAATGAAAGATAATTATATAACACACATGATTGTTCAAAGACATCAGCTAGAAGGCAAAGATTTGGACATATATAGAAAAATACCTGTATCTTTTATTGATTTATATTATACTTTGATACTAGACCTATTGTAACATTACACAATACTAGGCCTACTGTACATGATAATTATTAAGTCTACTATACATGATTGATACAATACCTCTTGCAGGGAGTTGCAGGACTGCGAGACAGGACTCAACAATTCACTCGTCGTGGTGTTATGTGGTGGAGATAATCTGGTGGCCTCTAGTTTAGAAGCCTGGGCATGTAGGTCGGCTATAACCCTCTTCTGCTCAAAAGTGAAGGCTGGATGATGCAGTACCATTGTGTAAATTAGCAGCATTTCCTTCACATAATTAGCATCAATGGTTGTTGTTGTTGGTGATGCTTGTGGTTGTGGTTGTGGTTGTGTGTTGTGGGGTTGAGCCTGGGCCATTTCCTTCACACAATTTGCATCTATGGCTGTTGGTTGTGGTTGTGAGTTATGGTGATGAGCCTGGGCTATTTCCTTCACATAATTAGCATCTATGGTTGCTGGTGATGCTTGTGGTTGTGAGTTGTGATGAGCCTGGGCTATTTCCTTTACATAATTAGCATCTATGGCTGTTGGTTGTGGTTGTGGTGTATTATGGTGTTGAGCCTGGGCCATTTCCTTCACATAATTAGCATCTATGGTTGTGGTTGTGGTTGTTGGTGATGGTTGTGGCTGTGGCTGTTGTTGTTGTGTGTCATGGTGAGCCTGGGCCAAGATCTGATAGAGTAAAGTTGAACAGGTATGATTCCTGGAGCTGAGCAATGCAACGAACACTATGAGGTTACTACGGGTCCTTTCCTCTAACAGATTGGACAGTCGCTTTATTTCCTGCGTACTGTTGGCCTTATGTTCTGCATCCCTGAGGTCATGAAAGTCCCTCTTACCCAGATCTTCGACACATGTGCTAATAAACCTTAGTTCCATTGGTAGACACATGTTGAGGAGGCCACAGAGCAGCTCCAGGCGTCTATGTGGCTCACTGTTCTTAAACCACAGACACACCTCGTCCTTCTTCACCATTATGGCACCAACCGTACTATCCTGGCCTTAATTACCAGCCTCCCACCTCTCTCTGCCCGCAACCGATAAGTATATAGCAGCACTGACAAGCTTCATCTTAATATGTAAGTCGCCATTTGCACCCAAAATGAAAATGTTCCAACAATGCTGGTGGAGTTAATTATCCCAGGATCTTCTAAAAAATTCAAAGGGGGTGAAAATATGTTTACCTTCCCTTGCTAAAAGAATTGCAAGTCAGTATACATTTCAATTTTTTTATGTAACTTCTAATATCGTGTGTAATCACTGAATTATGAGAAAAAGATGAAATATGTGAATGACAAGGTTCAGGGGCACCAACCTTTCTCACCCATAAAACTTCGTTCAGCAGGCACGCCTACTAATGCAATACCAGCCATTTTTCACTTATCTATATGTTTCGCAAATCATGGCTTGAATAATAATTGACGTGATCTTTAATATTATCGTTTTCTATCATTCCATGGAGTTCCAGGAGGCAAACACATATTCAGAACGAAAAATAAAGGAAAGTTGATGGCTGCAGGTTAATGTTTGCCAGCCTGTCGAAGTAAACATGGCACTGGCAGTCAGGTTGTGTGAAACTCTAAAACAAGTGGATTTTATGTCTGTTTCAGGGGCAAGCCATTTAACTAGAATATACAGAACGGAAGGAAGAAGAAGCCATGCAACAGAAGGAAAAAGAAGCCATATAACAGAAGGAAAAAGAAGCCATACAACAGACAATATAAGGAGTCCCGTTAACAGTTCTCAATACTGCCTTGATCTGGTTAGGTAAGGGCCGTATTCAAGAACATTCGTGGTGTATACGATGGCGTGGTACTGGTACGATGGCTCTGTTGTTTGTATATGGAGCCATCGTACCGGTACCACACCATCGTATGCACCACGAACGTTCTTGAATATGGCCCCTAATAATAAAGTTAATGAAAGTATTGCACTCCCCCGGTTGATTCCTTAGTTCGTGAAAATATTGCAGATACACTTACTATTAGATAATATTTAAATGAAACGAGCAACACAAACCATAATCTTAAACCAGTCACTGTAAGCCAACGTTTTAAATAAATTACTCTTACGATTATGATAGTTGATATATATTACTGCTTCATGTTCTCGTGTATTAATCGGTTTATTTCTTGACAATCCTGTACAGGGAAGACCTACAATATAAAATATATAGTTAAATAATTGTAGGATTGTATGTTGTTCATGACATACTCCTGCTTAAAAAAGAGTATAAAGTAGGATATGGGTAAATAATAAGTTTTGAGCATTGGATTGTGGTAGTTTTGATAACAGGTTAAAGGGGAGTAATTAACCTATTATGGGAAATTGGAAGGTTACTGATTCCTCCAAACTATGCCAGGAAACAGAACCCCTCCTTATGGAATTATACAGGGGATGTGTTTCATAACTGAGTTTGGAGCCTTACACTGACTCCAAATTGACCACAAAAGGTTGATTCCCCTAAGTTTGTGTTGTGTAACATTTACAATTTGTTGGGACTGTTTTGTAATTGAAGAAAGGTACCAGGCAGGAGCAAATGGTACCAATAATCATCTGTTAATTTGTTATGCTATATGTTCAAAACCTGTATATCTTGACCTATATAAAAATACTACAAATTTTATCTATTGTCTTGCAGGCGGAGTGATTATGAAAACTTTATGGCAACTCTACTGCTTCCTCAACAAGCCAGGGCAACAGCTATAGCAGTACGAGCATTCAATGTAGAAGTAGCACAGGTAAATAAGAGTTCACTTATTGCTGTATTTTATTGTACATAATGTAAATATTTTGATATGTTTATTGTAGGCTAAGTACTGTACTGTATAGTGGTCATCAGAAGAAAAGAATTGTGTTTTGAGCTATATGATGTTTGTTATAAAAGAACATTCTGTACCATCTTTGAGCATCTGTATTTTGTTTCGGTACACGAACTATTTATTTCCACTATTACAGATACAAGATTTAACATCAGAAATCCTAATGGCTAAAATGCGTCTGCAGTTTTGGAGAGAGACACTTGACGACATATACAATGATAAAGCCCCAAAGCAACCAGTAGCCATGGCCTTGCAGAAGGTGAGTTTGGAAGTACTGTACAAATAAACAACTCTCATTTAATTTGGGGTATTCCATGATGTGATGTGTTGTGATGCAGAAGTTTGCATATATATTCATTTTTACATTCAACAGGCTGTACAGGCACAGAAGTTGTCCAAGCGATGGTTACGAAGCCTCATTGACAGTAGAGAGGACCATCTGGGAAAAAAGCAGTTCCCAACCCTGGAGGCAGTGGAAGATTATGGTGAAAAATCCAATTCTGTATTATACTACCTTGTGCTGCAAGGACTGGGTGTGTAATAACCTCTCTTTATCCAGGTTTGTTGCATTCCTCATATCATCAAAGTACTGTATCTGTATAGTGATGAGCCAAAAATATTATTATCTTTACTTTTTTTTCTTTTGCGCTTTTTTTTTCTTTTATCTAAAAACTTTACAATTAATCACAGAAATCTAATTTCTTCCGATATTTAAAAAAATCTTGTTTAATGTTAGGTCTAGTTGCATTCTCCGAGGCATCTAGAATGGCACATAGCAATCATAGCAACAGCCTCAATTGAGGCACATTGCACTCCACAGAGTAATCATAATGTAATACAGTAAAATTGTTTGTGTAATGACATGTATGTATGTACATAACTGCTAACTTTTATTTTCAGGCGTTGAGAATGTTCATGCTGACCATGCCGCCAGCCACCTAGGAAAAGCAGAAGGACTTGTGCGCCTTGTGCGAGGAGTTCCACACCATGCAACACGAAAAAATGTTTTCCTTCCTCGTGATGTTATGGTATGTGCTGTCAAGTCCCTTTTCTGGCCTACTAACCTCCATTTAAAATGATGATTTATTTGTGTGTGCAGCAGTATGCCTGTCATTTTTGTTTGAACTTATTAGTTTCCTTCTCTTTATTCTGAATAATATGAGTATGGAAACTAAATGGAAGCAGTATACTTTATGTAAGTAAGCGTTAGGGTAAGTTTGTGCATCAGTGTACAGTACAGGTATTAGAGAATGTTAATACAATACACAACACAATTTAATAGAGCCTTTGGTGACAAAGCATGTATTTCTTTAGCACTCTTTCTATGATTAGGTGAAGGGTGGGATGGTAATAATAGATATTATTATTGATCAAATATGACCCTTATCTTGCAGATAAAGCATGGAGTATCTCAAGAGAATATTATTCGTGGAAACCAAGATCAAAAAGTAAAAGATGTCATATTTGATACTGCCAGCCTTGCTCACCAACATCTTGAGCATGTAAGTACTGTACATTATTACATTAAAATCTTGTATATTTATCACTGCTAGTTTACTCTCCTAAGTAGTATATCCTAATCAGGGTTTGTTTCTGGTTTGTCTACCTCATTTAACCTCCTCTTCACAAGTTTCAATTCCCACATGCCTTGCTAGTCTGCTTGCTGCACACAATATGTCTCGGACAGTTTGCTTTTTCATGCCATATTCAATAATTTTACATGGGCTACTTTACCTCCAGCCTATAATTATCTTCTTTCAAATTTCTGGATTTTTTGTGTACAGTTATGCTCACATGCATTTTTCACACTATTTCTGTCTCTAGAAACCATGATTAATGATTGGTATAAAGTATGTACAGTATATGTGACTGTTATACTTTTTGTATTTCACAGGCACGCAGCTTCATTCAAGATGTTCCCAAAGAAGCCCGAGTAGCATTACTTCCTGCAGCAGCAGTATCTGATTACCTCACAGCTCTTCAGAATACTCATTTTGATGTATTTCATTCTAGTCTTCAGTTACGTAATAATACACTTCCCTTTAGGATGATGTGGAATAAATTATGCAAAAAATATTGATACTGTACTCAAGTAGAAACTACCGTGTTGTGTTGATATGTTGTAAATATCCAAAATAATTAAATAGCCCCACAGTGAGGAGGATTTGTTATCTCCCTCCTATCTGTCTCCTGTCTAACTGTTGCATTGTCAGTGTTGTACCTCCAGCCTTCTAAGAGCCTGGACCCTGTAGGCTGTAGCCAATTCAATCTTTCAATTGTTCAACAGTACCCCATTCCCAATTTTTCAAGTTTTTCAAGAGGTAGGGGGCTCAAAGGCCTATGATAGAAAAGTGAAATCAGAAATAACAGAAAAAGATATATCATAACCAGTAGAGTGGGTTACACTCACTTTCACATCCATTTCAGGCCCATGGAATGACTGAAATATCCTTTCCCCTCATAATACCTTGTATCCATGAAGAATGAAGGTCCGGTATTCATGGGTAAATAGTTATATAACTGGTATAGATAATATTCCAGTGAATGTGTGTGTTGGGTAATGATCTGAGAGAGAAACAAGAATACAGGCAGTTAATTGAATATTCAAAGTTCCAACACATTGGTGGTAGTTGTGTGCATCCATTGGTGGGGATTGTCTACCCTTGCTACCTGATAGTCACTAAATAAAATGACAATAATATGCAATTGATATTGTAGTAACTTTGTAATACCATTTGGTGAAGTACCCATCTTGTTTCCTTTTATCCCTCTGATGTTTGATGGTCGTGTATGGTTCAGGATTATCTTACAGAAAGCTTGGAAACACTGGCTGGGATCCACAAAGCACTTACTCTATGGATTACACCGGCGTGAGGGCTTTGTGGATCCCGACCATTAACTTTACAGATGCTGTTTTTTACATTCACAGACATTCCCACCAACACACACAATCATTTATTCCCCATGCATTCCACACACCTGACATTCCACCCAATCTGACCACCTCTCTATCACATCCCTCATCACACAGGGTCTTCCAGGCCTAATATGGTCTTTCTTTCCCTACAATAATTCACTAACATAATCACTGGAGGTCGAATAGGATAGTGGAAAAGTATTGTTGGGCAGTTCAGGTGGTATTTTATTAGCGATAGTGTCCCTTAAAAAAATCTTGTTTTCTTTGATAAGCAATATTGTTAACCAACTCAAAAGATGGCGCTGGGGGTCTGTGGGAGCGCTGGGTTTGGTGAGTAGAGTTGATAAGTGTTATAATAATTTCAAAATATACAGCTATTTCAAGGCTATGCATGCGATTTTATATAAACAGAAGTTTTACTATCTATAACACGATCATTTATAGTAAGAGGGTTATATCCTAATCCCATCACAGGTGCTGATAATATTGTCAAATGTATAATGTATCTGGCATCCTAACCTTGCCAGTGACTGAAGAAACTGGGATCGCGTTAATGTTGCCAGGTATGGAGAAAATTCCCTAGACATGAAGAATTAGAGGTATCAATGGGAGAATTTTATAAAGATTGTTCAAGAGTAAATGGGAAAATTTCTACAAGACGATATAACATGAAGATGGTAAATGTACAGTCAAAATCCAAAGTTTCGCTACCCCTTGGCTGGCAGGAAGGAGAAATCAGTGTTAAAGATAGACTGGACGTTCGGACAAACTGTTGTATCGAGTTGGCAATGAGACAGAGCAGGGTTCATTCGGATTTATGGTTTGTAAAAGTGAATCTCGATCACCCTGTCTCGTACCCAACTCGATACACCAATATGTCCGATCGTCCAGTCAATATTTAACACTAACTTCGCCTTCCTGCCAGCCATGAGGGTAGCAAAACTTTGGATCGTGACTGTACAGAACGACTATAATAATTTATAATATTATCGTCAACAAGAGTAATGAACAGGGAAGTATTGAGGTAAAACGGGAAATTCTGATGTTGTTGTTAAAGTTGGGGAAAATTTCGTCCAATGAGACCTGACAACACTGGCTGGCGTTAGTTTAGTTAGTGTGGCTGTGTGATCTGTGGAGGTGAGGGGTGTTTTCATCTTGTGGCGGGACAATCTTACTTCACTCTGGTTTGATGGTGTTTTTTCTGGATTTATTATGCTGATCACATCTCTGGTATAACACCGATACACAGGTGGGTATTAGCTGGTGTATATTCGAGCTGTACAACTGCCATGTTATTTTTTTCATGAATTTTGGCCTTGTTTTGGGGGCAGAGGGTTGAAGTTCACCAAGTGGGTAGGTAGGTAGGTACGGTACACCATTTAAATTTAACTCATCCTCAAGAAACTACGGATCTATTTGTCTTGTGACTTGAATAACATGATGAATGTGATATGTTTAAGGTTATGTCATGACTAATTTGTTAATGGAGGAGTGAGAAAAAAATAAAAAAGGATGACAGGTTAGGTTACAGGGATCATTCGTAACTGGGCGGGTCTGCAACAAGTTACCACCTAGACACACAAACACACACATCATTCGTTAACTTACACTATATAATTGTAGCAGTATTGTTCCTACGTTGTTCTTGTGAATAGTGAAGATCTAGTTATAATATACAACCAATAAAACACACCGTAAGTTATTGTTAGGCTAGGCTACTCGATTTAGTCCTTCTGCTGGGCAAGGCATGGAGGGCGGGACCTTGAAGAATACAATTTAAGGTAGAGCTTTACTGTCTGTTGTAGCTTGGGTGTAGAGTAAATCGGTGGTATGGTATGATATGTGTTTGCAGTCTATTAGCTCACGTAACTATTATGGTATTTTCATTATTTGTGTGGAACTTGTCATGTGTAAAACTGTGGATGGTGCTGCCAAGTTGGTGGAACACGTGTTGATGGAAGGGCCAAAAGGGGAGTGAAGAACCTACTTAGTGTACATGGCAGATTGTCGAAAAATATGAATTGTTCTTAATGTGAACACGTGTGATATGATTTGTTGAGGAAGTAGTGGAGGGAGCTGGATGGGATGGTATGTGAGGAATGTAAGGGAAGTTAGGTAAAGTACTATGTTGCACGATAGTAGGGTTCCTCTACTCTTTCTCTCTAGGCTATACATGGTGGTATAGTATTGGAAGTGGTTGTGATCTCTTTCTCGCCCTGTTGGTACGAGTACAAGGTTCGTCAGTAGCCTACTTGTAAAACAGGGTGTGAAGGACAGACGCCATCTATAATAACCAAAGTGGCCTATCCTACATGACCCACATATATTGCTTACCTCGGGTGGAATTGATTTCTGCATATTTGTATGGACCATGAAAGTAACTTGTAAAATCATGTTAGGCTGTTGACTTTATAGAGATAAAATAATTATTATCCTGGTTTCTCAACATTGAATTATCCTTTCCGGGCTTAGAGCATGTTAGATAGGGATGTGTCAGGGAGATGTGGCGCTGTTTTTATTATTCAGTTGGAGTGTCAAATTCAATAAATGTACCTGCGAACCGACGAACAAAATATTCGAACTCGTGCATTTCATAATATTATGTCAGAGTTCATAATACGATAATCAGTTTATGCACCGAACACATTTGCAAAAGGTGTGGTCCCGAGTTTTCTTCCAGTGCATGAGGTTGGGTTGGGTCGTTTGTTTTTAGTATCAATAAACATTTTTACAACACGGCTCTATTCGTTCCTCTTCCGTTGTTTCCCCTCCCTTCCAGCCTAGCCTACTCATCATTCATGTGTACTTCCTTCCCACTTCCCTTATGTTCCTCTCCACTGTAAGTACTTGAGTACCACTTCTTTGTGTTAGGGTTCTCTCTTCATTATGACCACACGTAGCTTTTTCATTGGACCCCATTCATATACCCTCTTCATTCTATTGTTTCCACTCCCTCCTGGCTGCCCTTCATCCTGCCACACCATCCTCCCTCCCACCCATTAGGCAAGCCCCTCCCTCTTCCTCTTTCTCTCTGTCGTCCTCGGTTAGGTACCGCTACCCCTTTCTTTATTCACCCAATGACCTTATAGTGTTACTCCCTTTCCTTTCGAGTGTCCATAATTATATACCACCCATACAATTAGTTAAATAGTGAATATTTATTGCTTATTCACCCTAAAACTTCCTTGCTACTTTTCCCCTTCTCTACCAACAGTACCGTACCTTATCTGACTTCCAACATACACCCTGCGCAGCGAACAGTGTGATATGTTTGCCTGGCAGCATAAATTAATTCGCATCAGCCCTTTCTGCATTGTTAAATATAATCCAAGTGATCTTTAAACGTTGTATCTGATTAATTCAGATATCTTCAGTAAGTTTGTGTAATATCCTTATTAAGTTTTATAAATAACTCTGGTTTGCCTGTTCAGCGTGTTACGTAGCCTATTCCCTTACGTATGTGGAGGGTAAACTTTGACTTATTTTACGCCATCAGCTGTCCATGACAAGGATATTTACATCATCCAGTATAATATTGATATAATACATACGCTATAACTGTGGTAAGGGCTTGTATCAGCAAACAGAGCAGCACAACATACAGGATAAGCATAACAAGCACAGTTTAAGCTGTAATAGCAAAACGTTGCAAGTAAAGTGATTGGGTGTGCTTTTTGGCATTTGTTTAATAAATGTTGACTGATAAAGCTATTTAACAGTAAACCCATTTACCAACCTTTTAGAACTGGAGAACATATTTACTGTAGAGACAGTAAGAATGGACTGCGAGTCTTGCTGAAAAATACAGTCAAACATTGTTGATGGAAAACCTACTGTATATGCTTACAAGAGGTAGGTAGTGGAAGAACCTATTCTGTATATATAACAGTAGGCCAATTCCATAGAAATTTGTCTACAATTGTCAGTAAACGGTTGTGTATATGTGAAGCCTATAATTATGGTATAGCCTAGCCTAGTTAGTGTTGTGTTACTTCGTGTAGGCTACCTGGTTCGTGGAATTTGGCAGCGAATATGATTTATTGGACACCAGCAGTTATATTGGTTATTGGAAATATTTGATCTTGATGGTATAGGAATTATTGACATCCATTGACTAGGTTTGCTGCACTACCCTGAGATATGTTTTTATTCTGTCAGTTACTTTTTCCTCCATTACAAGTTGCAAACATCACACAACACATAATTCTCTGTATAGCCTACTGTATGTATGTATGCCGTTATACAATCCATGTATTAAAGAATAATTTTTATAACATGCGCTACTAACCTTGTTTTCTCTCGGTTGTCATTAGCCTACAGCTAAATACTGGGGTGTTATTGGACAGGTTTTTCTACACTTTAAAATTTTACTGGGTCGTATTTCCCTCCCTGAGGCGCGAGGTGTTCTGAGTTGGACCAGTTGGCTCTTGCCAGTCATGCGTGAAACCAGTTTCTCTTGCGAAAAAAAAAGTGCTCCATTAGTATTCAGAAATGCAGATGAGTAAATGCAGATTGATGAGCCTGAAGGAGAGCACTTGGCCAATGATGGGAAGACCTGTAAGCATTCTGTGTGGACTTTTTATTTAGATAGTACCACATCAAAAACAGATACAATACGTAATTTGGCACTCCACTCCACAAGCGTCATTAAGGTACTGAATAGGCTACATCCACAAATAGCGAAGTATAGGACGGGACGTTAGACTACACGATCCCCTTCTTGTTTCCCTTCGTGACAACACAGACTGGGAACAGGGAAGACATTTTGTCAGTGACCGGACATGAGAAGGCGTGAGTCAGCTGTCTTCCCCCTCCGTAATGGACTAGGCTATAGTGGTCGGTCGGTGGTGCCCTCTTTACCCCCCTCCCCCACCCTCTAACCCCACCCCATACCTCCTCTACCTTCATCCTGACTCACTCAACCCCGTCTCTCTCTCATTTTATTATACCAGTATATAGCGATTTTGTTATCGTTCCCACACTCATTTTATTTTCCTTCATAACAATCATGATGTAAGCTACTTGTTTTTCTTCGTTATATCGCTTATGTTCTGTCATTCCAATTTTTTTCTTGCCTTTTGTTTTCGCTAGTCGTCGTTGTCCTCCTTTCCTTCATTCTATCCATTCCTCCTCACTTTCCTCTGTCCTCCTTTTCTTTCATTCCTTCCCTTCTCCATGCCCTCCACCACCGTCCCCCTCCCACCCCTGCCCGTATCAGCCTGAGCGACCCGATTTCAAGCGTGAGGAAGTGAATATTGACGATGCTGACAGCTCTTGGGTCTGTCCTTTTGTTTGAGGCAGTACTTGTGTTGTGAGTGTGTCCTCGCTACTGTGTCTGTTTATAATGTCGTACGGTATAATGTAAGCTTCTCTGTTGTAGGCTGCATTTAGAACTTATACTGTCGGATTGTCTGTGTATTCATGTGCACTTAGGGTGTTGTGTGGGTTTACCAAACTTTTCTCTAAAGCTATTTTCATGTACGTTTGTATTACTGTATAGGCCTACATACCATACCATAAGTTGCCATGTCGGTATTGGAGTACACACACACACACACACACACACACACACTGCGAGAAATGGTGACAAACAGCAGTACCAGTATTAGAAAAACCGAAGTGGAAGTGTACTGTATATAGGCTATCATTGCCTGGCCCCGAGTTGGTTGCAGTTCCCGCTTGAGAGTTGGTGGGTGCATGCATTTGCTGTGTCTCCCAACCAGGCCAAGGAAGGCTGACAACTGCCGGAGCGGACCTACTGATAAGGTGATGATAGCAGTCAGTGCGCCCCCCATGCTAATTACTTAAAGGGGCGCTCACCTCCCGCCCACAAAAGGAAACTACCAGCCATATGATTGGTTGTCTTGCTGCCACCTACATTGCCTTGCCTGGGACACCACCACCTTACTCCCTGTATCTCTTTGTCTGCCTACTCAACCCCTGATAACTACAGTGCATGCCCTACCCATCCTTTACCATGCACACCTCTGATAGCTACGGGTACATGTTCTTACCACACCTTTAAATTAAATGTTTACAGAATAAAAAATGAGCTCCCCATCTTCAGTTTTTTAGTTTCATGTTCCCTCCCTCACTTCACGTCACCGTGACGCCCCTGTCCCCATTCCCCCTCCATCCTTACGTCACCTCCACTACATATGTGCCCGTTTCCACTTCACCCAACTCGATAGGTTACCAATATTTGACAGCGGTAACGGTAATGATTTTTTTTTATCGCTGTCACCTTGCCAGTTGCCACCCAGCCTACAAGACACCATCGCCACCGTCTTCCCATGTCTCCAATCTCCACCTCCTATTTCATATTATTTTAGAGTGAAAATGAAATTCAGGTCCCCGCGTTATTATGTCATCCTTTTTTTTTATTATGCTTCCACGTATTTCATATTTCATGACCCCATTTTCTGTCGTTCCCCAGGCTTCCTCCCCTCCCCTCCATCTCTTTCTAGGGCGCGGCCTGCGGGCCTGCGCTACTGTCTGCCTGTCTGTTTTCCTATAGAGTGTCTGCCTTCTTATTCTTTCCTGTAGACTGCAGGCCTGGTTTCCGTTCTGTGCATAGACTGAGTTACTGACTGTTTGCCTCCTGTACTGTGTGTTATTCAGACTTTCTGCTTACGGTATCTAAAACATACGGTACAATACAATACATGCCTCGTCACCCTCCACCGTCCTGTCTGCCTTCCTTCCTTCCTTTTGTTGCCCATTTACAGTCACGTCTCTAGTCTTTACCGTGGTCACCGTCGGGGAGGTGAGGCCACACGACAGTCTTTATCCTCGGCTGTCCCCACACATACCCAACCACAAAAATAAAAGTGAAGGTGGCAAGGAGGTTATTGTGTGGCGCGTCGCCCCCCTGGCTTATCTTGCCCACCTCCAGCCTTTTGTAGTGGCCACGCCCGGGAGAAGAAATGTTACAAAGGAAAATATGTCAGCCCAGTGGCCTTTGTATTTTGCCCAGGTTTAAGGGTCAACAATAAACACAATGCGGACGGTATCTCTGTGTGTTTTGTGTGTGTGTGTGTGTGTGTGTGTGTGTGTGTGTGTGTGTGTGTGTGTGTGTGTGTGTGTGTAGTCGTGCATAAAATCCTCTCATAACATTTGCAACACATGATGGGGTCAGCCTTTCTTATTGTCTGTGTGAGAGTTGGTTATGGTTATTGTCAACATATTTTATACCCTTATGTTTGAAGAGTATATAGGTACAATCCAGGAAATCAGATCTAATGTTCTTGTTCTTCCACAGGTACGTTGGTTATTAATGGGAGCGTCCACACCACCATACTTAAGTGGATACGTGAGTGCCTGCCCTGTCTGCCTTCCACGCCTGTATGTCTGCTTCACGTGCCTGCCGTACTCGCCTGCCTGTCTGCCTTAGTCATATTTATGTAACTCTCTGCTTGTCTGAATGCCTGCATGCCGTAGTCAACAGTTCTTTTTGTTTTCCACATTTGTCTTCCTAAGATTAATCTCCTTTCTTTCCTGTTTCACTTCTTCCTCCCAGCGGACCTACAAAGCTCACTTCATTCCGTCTGCTTTCATTTTTCACCAGCTTACCTGTGTTCATTCTTCACTTGCTTAGACTACCTGACTTCTTTACCTCTTGGTGTGACACACTGCCCTCTCAGTGTTTTGCTGACTCCCAGTTCCTGTAATTGTATTGTTAAAACTTTTCATATTTTTAAACCCCACTCTGATTGTTTGTTTGTTTTTGTGACCATCATTGTCACTGTGGTTATAAATAAATGATGTGAAGTGTCAGGTGAAGGTTCAGACGGTGTGCATGGATACTATTCGCTGGCAACTCGCAACTCATTTCGTTCACTGTGTAAGAATATACGTGATCTAGACCAAAACAGCGACCCCCTCCCTCTCTCCCTCACCTTCGTTCGTAATTGCAGTTCTTTCTTGCATTCTCTCTGCCATTCTCCCCCTCTTCCCAGTTTTATATTCACATTTTCCCGTCCTCTCTATCTCGCTTATCCCTTTAATTCCCTTCCCCTCCCTTCCCTCTCTCCATATAACACCTCACACTAATCCTGGATCTCCTCTCCCACCCTCTGCGTCCCCCTTTTAGTCCTCTTCCATTTCATTTTCTCAACCTTCTCCTTTCCCTGTGCTCCTCCTTCCTCCCCTCTCCTCCCTTCATATTGCAGACTAACTTTAGCTCGTTCCTTTCACCTCCCTATACCGTCTTTTCTTAACCCTCTCCTCCCCTATTTCCCAACTCCCTCTCACTCCTCTACTCTTTCTCCCTCTCACCCTCTCTCCTCTTTCTCCTTCTCAACCCTCTCTCTTCTTTCTCCTCAACCCTCTCTCCACTCTTTCTCCTTCTCAACCCTCTCTCCTCTTTCTCCTTCTCACCCCTCTCTCCACTCTTTCTCCTCAACCCTCTCTCCACTCTTTCTCCTCAACCCTCTCTCCACTCTTTTTCCTTCTCAAACCTCTCTCCACTCTTTCCCCTTCTCAACCCTCTCTCTCCTCTTTCTCCTTCTCAACCATCCACTCTTTCCCCTTCTCAACCCTCTCTCCTCTTTCTCCTTCTCATCACACTCCTCCTTCCCCCCACCTATTATATTATACTGACAGGCTGCGTGATATAAGAACCAGTTGGGTACTCCTTATTAAAATGGTTCTGGCAGTCCAGTCTCACTCAATCAGAACTCGTCGTCATATTCTCCTTATTGCTGCTGGCTTGACCCTTCTCGTCTTTTCTTTTTTCATATTATTTTCCTTTCGTTCATTCCACCTCACCACACTCTTTTGATCATTCATTCCCCTCTTCCCTCTTTTGGTCTTCTTTCCCTCCTTCCCTCCCCCCTTCTTCTTTCCCTCCTTCCCTCCCCCCTTCTTCTTTCCCTCCTTCCCTCCCCTTTTCTTTCCCTCCTTCCCTCTCCTTTCCCTCCTTCCCTCCCCTCTTCTTCCACCTTTTGTGACCTTTATTTCTTGCCTCCTCCTTTCCCCTCTTTGTGCCCTCTCATTCGTTCTTCTTCACTTCCTCTCTTTGTACCCTCTCCTTCGTTCTTCCTCTCTTCCTCTCTTTGTTCCCTCTCCTTCGTTCTACCTCTCCCCCACTGTTTTGTCCTCTCCTTCCCCCTACCTCTCCCACTTTTATTTTCTTCCCTTTCCTCTCTATTCAGCTTCTCTCCCCTGCCCTGCCATATCGAGTCTTCATATTTTTACTCCCTCCCTCCTACCTACCTACCTATATTCGCGTCACCCTCCCCACCGCTTTTCTTTCTGCACCTTTCCGTCTTTTATGTTCTCTCCCTCTCTCCCCATCTTTCTCCTCTCTCCTTTCCTTTCTCCTCTCTCCTTTCCTTTCTCCTCTCTCCTTTCCTGTCTCATCTCTCATTTCCTTTCTCCACTCTCCCTTCTCCCTTCCTTTTTCCTCTCTCTCTCCCTTTCTCATCTCTTCTCTCCTATCACCCTTCTCCCTTCCTCTCTCCTCTCCCTTCCTTTCTCCTCTCTCCTATTTTTACTTCTCTTTTCCTTCTCACAGCTTCTAATACCCTCAAAACTCAGTCATTGAAAGGAACTACTCACGTTTTCAATCCCTAATAACAAAACAATGACCACACTTTTGTTTGAGTTTCCCTTATGTGTGTTGATACAATATTTTGCCCTCAACCGTACAGTACACTCCCCTCCTTCCTGTAACCTGACTGGCTTTTGTATCTGTGTATTTTTTCCCTTTTCCTTTAGTATTTTGTTTGTTTGTTTGTTTGTACGTAAATTGCATATGATTGATTTTCCTTTCCGATAAAATTTAAGTCCTCTTTCACTTTGGTTTTTAATTTTCTGATTGATGCAGCCACTTCTCAGGCCTTCTCTAAATCCTCATTATCCTTACAGGTTCCATTACCATTACCCTTATCAGCTTAGCCCAGATCTGACCTGAGTAATGGTCCCCCCCCTATCCCCACTCCTCTCAGACAGGGCTCACAGAGACTTAACACCATTGAGCTACGGGTGAGGGGGAGGAGAAGGGGACGATGAGAGGTGTTATAGGGAGGAGGTGAGGGGCTTCATGTGTAGGATTGTGTTCCCTAGATTCTACTTGACCCTATGAGTGTCAGTTTCCCCCCCCCGTCCCCCCTCCACACACACACAACCCTCCGTTTACTGATGATACAAGTTAAAGAGGAGGTTAAATTAATCAGTTTTCAACCATTAGTTACATAGTTTTTCTTCGGAATGAAAAACTGTCTGGAGATAAAATAGTCTCATCATAAACATTGTGATCTGTCAGGGTAATTTAATTGACATTGAATGCAGTTTTTAATCTTTTGCCAAATGTAGTTTCAATGTGTCAGTCTTGGCATCAAACAGTTATACCCTGTAGCCTATATATTACGGGGCCAATTGGTACAGCGGTCAGAACTAATTAAGTTGCCAACCCAGGTATTTTATAGTCACCTCTCTCCCTCCATATCTCTCTCTTGCCGTTATTTTTCCACTCCCTTCTGAGGAGGAATGGGATGGGAGAATCTTGTGGAGGAGTGGAATAGATGGAAGGAATGGGATAATAAAGTGGCAGGGGGGTGGGTACTGAATGGGAAAGTGGGAGGAAGGAATTGGATAGGAATAGAAGAGAGCGGCAGGGGGGAAATGGGATAGGCTATATTGGAGCTTGGTGTAGGGGAGGATAGGAGAGGAGGACCCACCTAGGCTACCCCACCACA
This sequence comes from Petrolisthes cinctipes, assembly GCA_033782935.1. NCBI lineage: Eukaryota > Metazoa > Arthropoda > Malacostraca > Decapoda > Porcellanidae > Petrolisthes > Petrolisthes cinctipes. The sequence continues at coordinate 3,983 of JAWQEG010000269.1, read as the reverse complement.
CCATCAATACTGACAGAGAAAAAACATCCTAGCAATATGTGTGTGTATGTGTGTGTGTGCCGATGGTGGTGTGTAGGTGTTACGTTCATTATGCTCACATGCCAAAACTTAATTGAATTTCCGGAACACTCACAGGCCAGATGGACGTGCAATATGGGGAACTTGTTGTTTTAAGAGGGTCGTTTTACATGCATCTCTGCAATATAGAGGGCTACTGATTCCTCCACGCAACACAACAGAATCCCTACTCTTGTTAATAATTTAGTGGTCTGTTTTCTGGCATCGTTTGGAGGAAGCATCAGTTCACACAAAATAAATGTCCCCCTTAAAGTTTATGAGTATCAGAAGTGCAATAGAAAGAGGTTTTGGTTCTCATTTTATTTACTGTATATATGTACATGTTTGCATTTTATCTCTGACCTTTACCAGAAAAAATATAATAAACAATTTCACTTTATTCAGAGCATATATGTACCGTATTTACTTTAGCGGATGACGTCACTATGTATGGACGAACGGGTCCCTCCTGTTCTTTCCTGACACGTGACTCATATCTGTATTGACCCTCCCCCACACTTATTACCACCACCTGTCACACCTGCCATCTCTCACCACCACTGTATACCTTCCTTCCTTCCTTCCACCACTGCTCTTGCTACTCATCACCATACACCCTCCCTCCAGTCATCATCATCACCCATACACCCTCCCTCCAGCCATCATCACCACCCATGCACCCTCCAGTCATCATCACCACCCATGCACCCTCCAGCCATCATCACCACCCATACACCCTCCCTCCAGCTATCATCACCACCCATACACCCTCCAGCCATCATCACCACCCATGCACCCTCCAGCCATCATCACCACCCACCCACCCTCCCTCCCTCCAGCCATCATCACCACCCATACACCCTCCCTCCAGCTATCATCACCACCCACCCTCCCTCCAGCCATCATCACCACCCATACACCCTCCCTCCAGCTATCATCACCCACCCACCTTCCCTCCAGTCATCACCACCCACCCACCCTCCCTCCAGCAATCATCACCACCCATGCACCCTCCAGCCATCATCACCACCCACCCACCCACCCTCCAGCCATCATCACCACCCACCCACCCTCCAACCATCATCACCACCCATACACCCTCCCTCCAGCCATCATCACCACCCATCCACCCTCCAGCCATCATCACCACCCACCCACCCTTCAGCCATCATCACCACCCTTGCACCCTCTAGCCATTATCACCCCCCTTGCACCCTCCCTCCAGTCATCATCACCACCCACCCACCCACCCTCCAGTCATCATCACCACCCACCCACCCTCCAACTATCATCACCACCCACCCACCCTCCACCCATCATCATCCGTCATTGCCACCCTCAACATCTACCCGTTGCAAATCCCCTTCACAATAATAGTTTTTGAGTTTCTATCTTGCACAAATTATTCCGCTTCGTCTATTTACATTCCTCGCTTTCTTACACCACATAATTATATAGTTGCCAGCCTGGTTTCCGATTAATATAAAAAGTAAGCATAAAATCATGTTGGGGGGCCTGCTCGTAATGTCGATAAATAGGCGCCTAACTCTTTTAATTTCCTTCATGCATGATATTAATTTTTGATGGACCGGAGTCTCCAACTTTCCCGAGAGTGTTTCCAAGCCCAGAACTTGAGAACAGTAAACCATATTTTTCTGATCTCCTTGCTGAGGCCGGCTTTAACGTAGCATAAACTTTAAGCAACTTGTCTAATTTGGGAGCCTTCACCCTCCCACTGGTATTCAAAATTGCTCCACTTCTTTTACAGGCGTCCACACTCCTGCCTCGATCTTAATTAGCGCACCTGCTGAAATCCCCTCTTAATTAATGCACCTGCTGGAAACCTCGCCTGCTTTTACCTCCCTACTTATGCCTCGCAGCTGCCGACGAGAGGAGTTTTAATCTGGTTGGGTCGGGGCATAGAAAAAAATTGGTGTGGATCTGAGACGGGTGCGGTGTGGGGGGTGGGCAAAATCAGGGTCGTTTGGGCACCTATGGTTAGGGGTTATGGTGTGGGCTTGTTAGGAAAATGGGTGTAGTATTGAGGGCTGGTTCGGGGTACACAAAATCAGAGTCGTTTTGGTTGGAGTGTACATACAGGGGTGTGTTAGGAGAGTGGGTGTTTGGCCAAGTGGTGTTGAGGGCTGCATGGGGCGATTTGGAGGTGGGCAAAATCAGTGTCGTTTTGGGTTGGAGTGAGCATGGGTGTGTTAGGAGAGTGGGTGTTTGGCCGAGTGGTGTTGAGGGCTGGGGCGTGTGAGTATGGCCGTGTTAGGAGAGTGGGTGTTGTGTTGAATGATGTTGACAGGCGGTGCGATGATGGTAAAATCAATGTAGGCTATTGGTATTTCTATTGATCTCCACTAACGTCATTAATAACTGCCTCGGCACAGTGACCCACGAGTAAGGTACCTCAACAGTGCAGTTTTTTTTTTTTTTTTTTTTTTTTTTTTTTAAACACTAAATAATGCTCCTGCCTTCTTCAACCCTCTTCTCTCCGTCTGCCAGGGAACTCGGTGGTCTGATCTGGACTTGTTTTATCAGGTCTTCCTTCGTGCTGGTTGATAGGTGTGTGTGTGTGTGTCTCATCTCTGTTACTTGTTTTTGTGTCTACCATCTCTCACGAAACTAAACATGTCTTGTCATCTCTGTTAGGCTACCCACATGTCATGCCAGTCATCTCTGTCACGAAATTATGCATTTAAAAATATCTGTCATCTTTGCCACATGTTAGTGTTTCTACTGCTCTTGTTTACCATTGTGCCACCAGTGTTTTCGTGTTTACCGCCCATAACTATCTTCCGCCTGTGGTTACCTCCCTTGCCATCTACTTAACCCACCCATGTATGCCAAAACAACCTTCCTCCCGACCTCTCCACTTTCTCTCGCTGCCTCTCCACCTCACCTTACCCACCCATGAGGCTTCAGTACCCAACCCTTTCGTGCACTCTTTCTGTCTCCACCTGCCATGTCAGTTTCTCCTACTCCACCCCACTCCTCCTCACCCTACCCCACTCCTCCTCACCCCAACCCTCCTCCACCCCAACCCACTCCTCCTCACCCCAACCAACTCCTCCTCACCCCAACCAACTCCTCATCCCAACCAACTCCTCCTCACCTCAACCCACTCCTCACCCCACCCCACTCCTCCTCACCCCACCCCACACCTCCTCACCCCACCCCATTCCTCACCCCAACCCACTCCTCCTCACCCCACCCCACTCCTCCTCACCCCACCCCACTCCATTTGGTCTCAGCAGAATACTTACAACATAATGGAGGCTACTTTTCCCTTTAACTATACTAAAAAACTAACCGAGTCTACTAAAATAATTTGGAGGAATCATTTGCAGGGGTGTACTGAGTGGAGTGAGGCAGGGGTGAGCAGGGTAGGTGTAATGCAGGGGTGAGCAATGTGTATGTGGGTGGGTTGAGGCAGGGGTGAGCAGGGTGGGTTGAGGCAGGGGTGAGCAGGGTGTGTGTGTAGAGGGTAGAATGAGGCAGGGGTGAGCAGGGTGGGTTGAGGTAGGGGTGAGCAGGGTGTGTGTGTGCTGGGTGGGTTGAGGTAGGGGTAAGCAGGGTGTGTGTGCTGGGTGGAGTGAGGTAGGGGTGAGCTAAGTGTGTGTGTGTAGAGGGTAGAGTGAGGTATAGGGGTGAGCTAGATGGGACGGGATAGGGTGGGGTGAACACGTGTTGCCGAGGGGACGTGAAGTATAATGTTATGCCAGCGACAACACCAGCTCAGTATTACTCATGCTGGCTCACCTTGAAGTCTACCTCACCCTTCTCACGACACTCACCCCACCCTCACTACTCAACCCTCTTCCTCACCCCACCTCACTACTCACCCACCCCACCTCACTACTCAACACAATCACCCCAACTAACTACTCAACCCCTTTCTTCACCCCACCCCACCTCACTAC
>JAWQEG010000268.1:132500-158210 GCA_033782935.1 Petrolisthes cinctipes | reverse complement strand
CATTCATTACACACACACACACACACACTATTTCACATACATAATGCCAGTGTAAAATGAGAATTAACTGTACATTATTACTGTTATTACACCGTTAATAATAGACAATAACAATCAACCTTACATCATTATTAATAAGTCATTTCCATGTTTTTCGTAGTAAATATCTTGGTAATAAAGAACAACACGTGTATGATTTTGCAGCACCTCATAATAATAATAATAATAATAATTGAAGGGGTTGAGTTGACGTAAGGTGGTGTTGTTGTATGATTATATTTTGATATGATACTAATTTATCATCATATCAACTTTACCTATTAGAGAAGAGAAGGAGGAGTAGGGTCATAACATAGGTCAAATTAAGTTCATCTCAATATTAGGTCATAAGAAAGGTCAAATTAAGTTTATCTCAATATTAAAGGTCGTAAGATAGGTCAAATTAAGTTCATCTCAATATTAGGTCATAAGAAAGGTCAAATTAAGTTTATCTCAATATTAGGTCATAAGAAAGGTCAAATTAAGTTTATCTCAATATTAAAGGTCATAAGATAGGTCAAATTAAGTTTATCTCAATATTAGGTCATAAGTAAGGTCAAATAAAGTTTATATATCAATATTAGGTAAAATTAAGTTTATAAAATATTCAGGAGGAATCAGAAAACTCCAAAATTCCTGGAAATTTACCTGGAATCATGGGAATCGATTCGTCAACACGTGGTGCTCGATTTTCTGAAAGTCTAACTGGATTTCTCTGTTAATGGAAAATAGTAAACAATAATGTAAACAAGTAATGTAAACAATTAATGTAAACAACAATGTAAACAATTAATGTAAACAATTAATGTAAACAACAATGTAAACAATTAATGTAAACAATTAATGTAAACAATTAGTGTAAACAATTGATGTAAACAATTAATGTAAACAACAATGTAAACAATTAATGTAAACAATTAATGTAAACAATTGATGTAAACAATTAATGTAAACAATTAATGTAAACAATTAGTGTAAACAATTAATGTAAACAAATAATGTGATAGTAAACAATTAGTGTGATAGTAAACAAACAATTAATGTAAACAAATAGTGTGATAGTAAACAATTATTGTGATAGTAAACAATTATTGTGTGTGTGTGTGTGTATGTGTGTGTAGCATAGGGTAGGATGAAACAGTATGTGTGCATGTGTATGTGTATGTATGTGTATGTTATGGTTAGTTAGGGACTGTACTAACAAGACATACATACCAGTGGAGATGTCTGTGGTCGTGGGTTTGGGAAGAGTAGTGATCGCCAGGCTTCCTAATGGGGGAATATCACTTGCCTACCCACCCTCAAATTCACCTGTGCCGCCAGACCCCCACCCCCACCCCCACCCCCACCCCCACCAGAAAAGGAGGAGGTGGAGGGGGAGGAAGCTCGGTTACGGTTGGTGTTGGTGGTGACCGGACCTTTACCACACTCTGAAGGAATAATAATAATAATAATAATAATAATAATAATAATAATGATAATGTTAATGATAATGATAATAATAAAAATAATGATAATAATAATAATAATAATAATGATAATGATAATGATAATAATAATGGTAATGATAATAATACTACTACTACTACTACTACTACTACTTCTAATAATAATAATAATAATAATAATAATAATAATAATAATAATAATAATAATGACATCGAGGGGAGTTTCTGTGCAGTAGAAATCATAATGGAATCCACACACAGACACACACACACCTTTTCTCACACACACACACACACAGACACACACCTTTTCTCACACACACACACACAGAAACACACCTTTTCTCACACACACACACACAGACAGACACACACCTTTTCTCACATACACACATCCTCTCTCTCTCTCTCTCTCTCTCTCTCTCTCCTCTCTCTCTCTCTCTCTCTCTCTCACAGACACACGCAGACAAACACACACACCCTCTCTCTCTCCATCTCCATCTCTCTCTCTCACACACACACACACCCTCTCCTCCCTCCCCCCCCTATCTCTCTCTCCATTCCATCTCTCACACACACACACCCTCTCTCCCACCCCTCCCTCCCTCCCCACCTCCATCTCTCTCTCACACAGACACACACACACCTTCCCATCCCCCCCCCCCTCTCAATCTCTCTCTTCACAGACACACACACCCTCTCTCCCTCCCCCCCTATCTCTCCCTCCATCTCTCTCACACACACACACCCTCTCTCCCACCCCTCCCTCCCTCCCCACCTCCATCTCTCTCTCACACAGACACACACACACCTTCCCATCCCCCCCCCCCTCTCAATCTCTCTCTCACACAGACACACACACACCTTCCCATCCCCCCCCCCTCTCAATCTCTCTCTTCACACACACACACACACCTTCCCATCCCCCCACCCCCCCTCTCAATCTCTCTCTCACACACACACACACACACCTTCCCATCCCCCCCCCCTCTCAATCTGCTCTCTTCACACACACACACACACACACACACATACCAAAGTTAGGTCTCGTAATAGTCGGTCTTGTTCTGGGATCAGGTCGAGGTGTGACATGTCGAGGTCTGTCAGCGGGACCACCAATTCTACAGTTATCACAGGAATGGGGACACACGTTTAACATGTACTTGGGTTGGGTCACACAGTTTCCCTGGCCGGCCAGACTTGGACAACGGTGACTTCGATCGTAACAATTTGGATCTGGAAAAAAAAAAAAAATGAAAAAAATTAAAAATGAAAAAATGAAAAAAAATTAATTCGCATCTGATTAAAAAAGTGTATTAAAAACATGTGTTAATTCGGAAATGTGTTTAAAAAATGTATTAATTCGAAAATGACCCCTCAAAAATGTATTAATTCGCATCTCATTAAATTTTTTTTTATTAATTCGGAACTGACCCCAAAAATTTTTATTAATTCGCCTCTGATTAAAAAATGTATTAATTCGGAACTTATTAAGAAAATGTGTGTGTGTGTGTGTGTGTGTGTGTGTGTGTGTGTGTGTGTGTGTGTGTGTGTGTCGTGGCAATATAATTACACAAATAATAATAATAATAATACAAGTGTTTGATAAGTCTCACCTCAGCAAGCATCACAGCTGACTGGACAATTAAGTAACATAAATTGTTTATTTGTGTTGCAGTAACCAGCTTCAGCATACCGAGGACACAGTGGTGTATGGTCTTCACAGTTACCTGGATTCAATATAAAGGGAGAAAAGTTGGTATTGAGTTTTGTGTTGGTAAATACGATTGATAGGTAAACTTATATATCGGTATAGTTATAGACATTACTGTATATTACTGCTATAGATAGATAGATAGATAGATAGATAGATAGATAGATAGATAGATAGATAGATAGATAGATAGATAGATAGATAGATAGATAGATAGATAGATAGATAGATAGATAGATAGAGAACACAGACAGATTTAATTCTCAACTACTATAATTTAATAATAATAATAATAAACATAATAATAATAACAATAATAATAATAATAACAATAATAATAATAAACATAATAATAATAATAATAATAACAATAATAACAATAATAATAATAATAACAATAATAATAATAATAACAATAACACACACACACACACACACACACACACACACACATACTCACCAAAATGGGCGTAGACTCGGGAAATGGGCGTGAAGATCAGCAGACCAGCCGCCCACACCAACCACACCCATAACATAGTAGTAATAGTAGTAGTAGTAGTAGTAGTAGTAGTAGTAGTAGTAGTAGTAGTAGTAGGAGATCACACTCTTATATTGACTGGGAATATTTGAGGTAAAATTAGTATTGTGTGTGTGTGTGTGTGTGTGTGTGTGTGTGTGCGTAGGCTATATATATGTGTTTGTGTGTGTGTGTGTGTGCGTAGGCTATATATATGTGTTTGTGTGTGTGTGTGTGTGTGTAGGCTATATATATGTGTTTGTGTGTGTGTGTGTGTGTGTAGGCTATATATATGTGTGTGTGTGTGTGTGTGTGTGTAGGCTATATATATGTGTGTGTGTGTGTGTGTGTGTAGGCTATATATATGTGTGTGTGTGTGTGTGTGTGTAGGCTATATATATATGTGTGTGTGTGTGTGTGTGTAGGCTATATATATGTGTTTGTGTGTAGGTAGGCAACCCCCCCCCCTACTTAAGGGAGTGCGGGAGTAGGGGGACAGGCTTGGGGGGTGCAGGAGTAGGGGGACAGGCTTGGGGGTGCAAGAATAGGGGGACAGGCTTGGGGTGGGTAGAAAGCCTGTTCCCCTATTCCTGCACCCCCTAAAACCCCCCAAGCCTGTCCCCTACTCCCGCACCCCCACAAGCCTGTTCCCCTATTCCCGCACCCCCCCCCTCCCAAGCCTGTCCCCCTACTCCTGCACCCCCTAAACCCCCCAAGCCTGTCCCCCTACTCCTGCACCCCCCAAAACCCCCCAAGCCTGTCCCCCTACTCCCGCACCTCCACCTCGTCTCACACCTCACCACTTCGTCTCACACCTCACCACCTCGTCTCACACCTCACCACCTCGTCTCACACCTCACCACCTCGTCTCACACCTCACTACCTCGTCTCACACCTCTACATTTTTTCTCTTTAATTAATATTTTGGCAAGCACAAGACAAATTCTCCGTAAGACCAATAAAGTATAATAATAATAATAATAATAATAATTATTATTATTATTATTACTGCTTTCCTTACCCTTGTATAAAGTATTATTATTATTATTATTATTATTATTATTATTATTATTACCCCTGTATAAAGTATTATTATTATCATTATTATTATTACCCCTGTATAAAGTATTATTATTATTATTATTATTATTATTATTATTATTATTATTACCCCTGTATAAAGTATTATTATTATTATTATTATTATTACCCCTGTATAAAGTATTATTATTATTATTCTTATTATTATTATTATTATTATTATTATTATTATTATTATTACCCCTGTATAAAGTATTATTATTATTATTATTATTATTATTATTATTATTATTATTACCCCTGTATAAAGTATTATTATTATTATTATTATTATTATTATTATTATTACCCCTGTATAAAGTATTATTATTATTATTATTATTATTACCCCTGTATAAAGTATTATTATTATTATTATTATTATTATTATTATTATTATTATTACCCCTGTATAAAGTATTATTATTATTATTATTATTATTATTACCCCTGTATAAAGTATTATTATTATTATTATTATTATTACTGCTTCCCTAACCCCCCACTCATGTGCAAATGTGTAAATAATTAATTAAGTGTGCGCGCAAAAATAGTTCATAATTACGCTTGACTGTAGCGATAAAACTAACCATAGAATATCATTAATAATATTCTCATGGCCTTTCCCAACTCATTTCATTATTATAGTTGAAGAGAGATTAATATATTATAAAAAAGAAAATATATGATATAGGAATTTCTTGGGTAATTTTCATCTGTTGTGATTGTGGTTTTGTGTAGCAGGTGATTGCAGTGTTGCCAGATGTGGATATTTTTCCCAAGACCAGATGAAATATATTAAATGTACCAATGTGAAAATTATTTAAAGATTATTCAAGAGTAACTGGGGAAATTTCTACCAGATGAAATAAATCAAAATGGTAACGGAATTTATGAGATAAAACGGAAAAATCTAATGTTGAAGATGGGGAATTAATTTCGTCAAGCAAACTTGGTACCACTGTGGACTTGGCAACACTGTAGATCTGGTAACACTGTCTGCAGAATCGAGCCAGACAGCAGATAATTTTTCGTCGGTACCAAAAATATTCTTATAAATTCTTGAAAAAATGTCCGGTTTGGTGAGAATTGGGTCCAGTTTAATAAGACAACAACAACAACAACAACAATGGCGTCTACTCATAACACCTTACAACCTGACTAAAACTACAACTGTTGGTTCATTGAGGTTTATTACAACATCTAAGAGGAATAAAGATACGAGTACATTGGTGGGGGAACCGACCATTACAACCACTACAACTACAACTTCACAACAACAACAATCTAAGGTAGGTTGTTATAACTTATTTATTGTTATTGTAGCTATTTTTTATTATTATTATTATTACACACACCGACCACTACAACTACAACTTCACAACCCAAGGTATAGATTTATTATTATTATTATTATTTTTATTTTTATTATTATTGTTATTATTATTTTTTATTATTATTATTATTATTATTATTACAAACACACACACACACACACTCACAGTTTATTATTATTATTACAACATCATCACAACAACAACAATCTAAGGTAGTTTGTTATTACTTATTTATTATTGTTATTATTATGTTTATTATTATTCGCATACACAGTTTATTATTATTATTATTACACTACTACAACTTCACAACAACAACAGTCTAAGGTAGGTTGTTATAACTTTATTATTATTATTATTTGCATACACAGTTTATTATTATTACTGGTAAATATTGCATACAGCTTTTTGGTAAATAATGAATGAATTACCGTTATTGCGTACGTTTTTTCTACCTTCATTACCCACTTATTTAGACCATTCTAAGACTATTTTCTTCTATGGCATTTTCTCTGCAAATGCCCCATTTCCAAGATAGGGCATATTCAAATGGGGCATTTTGAAATTAGTCTGACCTGACCTAACCTAACCTAGACCGCATCAGACTACCGGGACCTAACCTGGGCAAACTACCGGGACCTAACCTTGGCAAACTACCGGGACCTAACCTGGGCAAACTACCGGGAAATAATCGTGATAAAGTACAATAAATGACTTGGGCAAAATACTGGGACCCAGCCGGATCTGGCAACACTGCTGCAAAACGGTAATTCTTTCAATAAATACCCTATTGTTTACTATGGCATTTCCAAGATAGGGAATATTCAAATGGGGCATTTTTAAATTAGCCTGACCTAACCTAACCTAACCTGGATAAACTACCGGGACCTAACCTGGATAAACTACCGGGACCTAACCTGGGCAAACTACCGGGACCTAACCTGGGCAAACTACCGGGACCTAGCCGGATGTGGTAACACTGCACGGCCCTACCCAAGAACGCAGTACTTGTGTAATAATACAATTTATACTATTAATTTTAGCCTAGGTTAGGTTAGGTTAGGTATGACTAGGTTAGGTTAGTTAGATCAGATCAGGTTAGGTTAGGTTAGATCAAGTTAGGTTAGGTTAGGTTAGATCAAGTTAGGTTAGGTTAGGTTAGGTTAGATCAAGTTAGGTTAGGTTAGGTTAGGTTAGATTAGGTTAGATCAGGTCAGGTTAGGTTAGATCAAGTTAGGTTAGGTTAGGTTAGATCAGGTTAGGTTAGGTTAGATCAAGTTAGGTTAGGTTAGGTCAGGTTAGGTCAGACTAATTTCCAAATTATGTTTGTAAAACGGGGCATATCTCCGAGACAAACACCATAGATGAAAAGTGTGTTAGAATGGTCCAAAATAGTGGGTAATGATACTAAAATATACAATATAGTGAATAAAGTACTTCTGTAAATTTACCGATGTTATTTATTATTATTTAATATTATTGACTAGTATTTTAGATTGGGTGAATTTCAGATTTACACATTATTTACACACACACACACACACCCTATTTCAGATTTACACATTATTTACACACACACACACACACATACCCTATTTCAGATTTACACATTATTTACACACACACACACACACACCCTATTTCAGATTTACACATTATTTACACACACACACATACCCTATTTCAGATTTACACATTATTTACACACACACACACACCCTATTTCAGATTTACACATTATTTACACATTTACACACATTATTTACACACACACACACACTATTTCAGATATACACATTATTCACACATTTACACACACACACACACCCTATTTCAGATTTACACATTATTTACACACACACACACTATTTCAGATATACACATTATTCACACATTTACACACACACACACACACACACACACACACCCTATTTCAGATATACACATTATTTACACACACACACACACCCTATTTCAGATATACACATTATTCACATATTTACACACACTATTTACACATTATTAACACATATTAACATTATTTACAAAGTATTTTAACACAATTTTTTTATGTTATTTTTCAGAACTGGGTGAATTGGGGTTTTGACATTGACAGTGAACAAGAAGACAACACATTGATGCATCTCACATTCTTCTTCTCTGTTACTCTGTGTATTATTACGACCGGATTTGTATGGGCTTATCTACCTGATTATAGGTATGTATATGTATGTGTGTGTGTGTGTGTGTGTTATGGTGTTTATGTTTGTATATGTGTGTGTATATTATGGTATATATATGTGTGTGTACATGTGTGTGTATATTATGGTATATATATGTGTGTGTGTGTGACTGTGTGTATATTATGGTGTGTGTGTGTGAGTGTATATTATGGTGCATGTGTATGTGTATGTATGTTACTCTATATATTATTACCACTGGCTTTGTATGGGCTTATCTACCTGATTATAGGTATGTATATGTATGTGTGTGTATATTATGGTATATGTATGTATGTGTATATGTGTGTGTGACTGTGTGTGTATATTGTGTGTATGTGTGTGTGTATATATTATGGTATGTGTGTATGTTATGGTATTATTACTACTGTTAATAATAATACTGTGTTTATACTTCTTCCATACAGTAATATTTATAATAATAATAACACTATTTATACTTTCCATACAGTAATATTTATAATAATAATAATACTCTGTTTATAGATACAGTAATAATAATAATAATTATAATAATACTTTATTTATACATCTTCCATACAGAATGTTAGACTGGGCACAGAGAGAAGCATTATACAACAATATTTATATACTCTGTAACATACATACATACAGTAATATTTATATACTCTGTAACATACATACAGTAATATTTATATACTCTGTAACATACATACATACAGTAATATTTATATACTCTGTAACATACATACAGTAATATTTATATACTCTGTGACATACATACATACAGTAATATTTATATACTCTGTAACATACATACAGTAATATTTATATACTCTGTAACATACATACATACAGTAATATTTATATACTCTGTAACATACATACAGTAATATTTATATACTCTGTGACATACATACATACAGTAATATTTATATACTCTGTAACATACATACAGTAATATTTATATACTCTGTGACATACATACATACAGTAATATTTATATACTCTGTAACATACATACAGTAATATTTATATACTCTGTGACATACATACATACAGTAATATTTATATACTCTGTAACATACATACAGTAATATTTATATACTCTGTGACATACATACATACAGTAATATTTATATACTCTGTAACATACATACAGTAATATTTATATACTCTGTGACATACATACATACAGTAATATTTATATACTCTGTAACATACATACAGTAATATTTATATACTCTGTGACATACATACATACAGTAATATTTATATACTCTGTAACATACATACAGTAATATTTATATACTCTGTGACATACATACATACAGTAATATTTATATACTCTGTAACATACATACAGTAATATTTATATACTCTGTGACATACATACATACAGTAATATTTATATACTCTGTAACATACATACAGTAATATTTATATACTCTGTGACATACATACATACAGTAATATTTATATACTCTGTAACATACATACAGTAATATTTATATACTCTGTGACATACATACATACAGTAATATTTATATACTCTGTAACATACATACAGTAATATTTATATACTCTGTGACATACATACATACAGTAATATTTATATACTCTGTAACATACATACAACAATATTTATATACTCTGTGACATACATACATACAGTAATATTTATATACTCTGTAACATACATACAGTAATATTTATAATAATAATACTCTATTTATACTTCTTCCATACAGAATGTTAGACTGGGCACAGATAAGCATACAGTAATACAGTAATAATTATAATAATACCCTGTAACATACATACATACAGTAATATTTATAATAATACATACATACAGTAATATTTATAATAATACTTTATACATTTTCCATACAGAATGTTAGACTGGTCACAGAGAGAAGCCTTTTTACAGTAATATTTATATACTCTGTAACATACAAACATACAGTAATATTTATACTAATACTTTATTTATATTTTCCATACAGTAATGTTAATAATACTAATATTTTATTTATACTAATACTTTCTTTATACATCTTGCATACAGAATGTTGGACTGGGCACAAAGGGAGGCGTTTTTACAATAATTCATAATACAATAATACTAATACTAATACTAATACTGTATTATTTATATTTATAATACTAATACTGTCTTTATACATGTTCTATACAGAATGTTGGACTGGGCACAGAGAGAGGCGTTTTTACAATAATACATACATACAGTAATATTAATAATAATACTACTAATACTGTATTATTTATATTTATAATACTAATACTGTCTTTATACATGTTCTATACAGAATGTTGGACTGGGCACAGAGAGAAGCCTTTTTACAACTTCGTCATCGTGAAGTTGAAGGTTTGCCACTCATTGATCCGAACCTTGTACCACTTGGCAACATTGATCTGCCATCAGACGAAGACCTTGGCAACACTGAAGTTATCATCTAAATTAATCCCATGATACACATTTTTGTTTTTATTGTTATTGGCAACACTGAAGTTATTATTTAAATTAATACCATAATTCACATTGTTATTATTATTATTTTTATTATTATTATTATTATTATGATTAATTAATGGGATATAATTATAATTATTAATTATTATTATTATTATTATCATTATTATTAAAGCAGATGCAGAAATAAAATCTAATTTATGGAATAATAATAATATTTAAAAATGGGATATTTTTATTATAAATATTATTACTATTTTTTAGTTATATTTTTATTATTATTATTATTATTATTATTTAAGGAAAGAGCAGAACATAATTATAAATTTTTTTTATTGCAGTGATGGACTATTGTGTAATATGTAAGAATATTAATTAATATAAAATTCATACATAATACACATTCATACATACATACATAATACACATTGTTTATAATTATTATGTATTCTCTGTTCATCCTTGTACAGTCAAAATAATAAATTATTTTATAGATTAATTTCCTCAATTATTTTCCACAATTAATTAAGAGGAAATTTTGTTGTTGAATGAATTGGAAGGCTTCTGGTTGGGGGGGTGGGGTTGGGGGGTGCGGGAGTAGTGGGACAGGCTTTGGAAAGGGGGGGGGGGGTGTTAGGGGGGTGCGGGAGTAGTGGGACAGGCTTGGGGGCGAGGGTTATGGGGGACAGGCTTTCTACCCACACCCCAAACCTGTCCCCTTATTCCCGCACCCCCCAATCCCCCCACTCCTATTCCCGCACCCCCTTAATTAAATCGGAGCATGTAGGATAGAAAACGGAGGAAAGGAGCTCCGATGAAATGGTTAAAATACAGTTTGGTTTCAGAAAGATCTATTTTTTTCCTTCGTTTTATGGTCAATTTAAGAAAACCTGAGGTCAATTTATAACAAGTGGAGTTGCAACGTATATATTTAATGTATATAGTTGGTTAGTTATCCATTAGTTTATTTAGGATGGCGCTGGATATGATGCCATCTCCATATTTTATACCTTCATGTTGGCCATATTTCCATCTCCATATTTTATTCCTCCATGTTGGCCATACAGTGTTGCAAATCCCAGGTCCCTAAATCCCTAAATAGGAAGGCAAAAATACCCCAGAATCACAATTACAAATTTCCCAAACTGAGAGTGAATTAATTAATATTTTCCAAGGAGGTATGATAATTTTATACTTCCATGGTTGTTTTTATTATGGCTGTATTTGTTATGTATTTTGTTATGTATTTGGTTAGTGTGTGTCCCAATGATACAATATTATAACTTAAATGGCCTTTCGACCTTTTCCCTAGATGATCATTGCTAGTAGTCCAGTGTTACCAAGTCTGCCGAATATCCTTTGCTTTAATATCAATATTTTCCTGGTTGCTTCTATATTCATATTTACTCTTAATATTTCGTTTGGTAGAAATATTCTTTTATTTTCTAACATTCTTTGTTTAATTTTTCTGCGTGTACTTTAATTAATTAATATTATCACATCATCACGTATCTGGCAACACTGGCCGCAAATTTCCCCATTTTTCCGAAATTCTTTAAACCTGGAATAAAAATTTTATGATTGGCAATGCTGATGTTGCTGCGGCCTCGCCGTACCGTCGGAGCCGCAAATCTTGTACCATGTGCGGCACGTAGGACAGTGGTATTAAACCTTGATTAATTAAACACGATTTGTATTAATATAATTACATGATAAATTACTACATAATATAAGAGTAATGAAAAAACAGATACAAAAGATTATCTTGTCTTAGCTTGGACCACAGTGGCTTGGACGCTTTGAACAAATAAATCCACGTTAGATATGGTAATTACTAATTAGCAATAAAATAATTGATAAAAAATTATTACTAACAATAACATTGAAGCATATAAGCACAATTAAATATATATAAATATATATTTTTATATAAATGTAAATAGAACCATTGGTACAGTCATCAAGGCTCCACCAGTTTTTCCTTCTTTCCAGTATTGCCAAGTGTAAAGAAATATCTCTGTTTTAGGGAATTTTGTAGTTCACACGGGGAAATTATATAAAGATTATTCAAAAGTATACAGGGAAATTTCTACCAATTATTGAGGCATAAATAAAAAATATATAGAGAAAAGGCTACCAATGTTCAAGAGTAAACAGGTAATTATTGTAGATGTAAAAAGAGAGAAAAAAAAAAAGGCTGTTAATATTCAAGAGTAAACAGGGAATTAAATATTGAGGCAAAAAGAAAATAAAAAAAAAACAACCAAACTAAACAAGGAATTATTGAGGCAAAAATATATAAATATAAAAATGTTCAGGAGGAGTAAACATGGAATAGATAAAAAAAAAGGGGAAATTTTGATGGTTTAGGAAAATTTAGTAGGGTTTTATTTTTATTTATTGAGTTGGCAACACTGCTTATCTCTTTCTTCCTTCTTCCCTTGTCGGCCCGGTGAGGTGAGAATCAAAACATTTTATATTTTCATTTTATTTATAAGTTTATGGTGTTTGTGGTGTTAATGATGTGTGGATATTGTAGTTAATAATATGTTAGACATCCCATTGATGGGATAATGGTGTTAAAATAAAGTAAAAGTTAGTAAATTATGTTAAATTTAATGATATATTATTATTATGGTGTGTGTGTGTATGGTTACTATGGTATTGGTACGATGGCTTAGGGATCGTGTGTGTGGTGTTGGTACGATGGCTCTGTTGTTTATCTGTAGAACCATCGTATGCACAGTGGTTCTTGAATACGGAGTTCCGCTCGAATGGTTCAAGTTTAGGGTCCCGCAGAGGGCCGCTCATGGGCGGCATAATATGCGGGGGATTTAGGGATCCAGGGTAGGATTAGGAAGGGGGTTAGGATAAGGGTGGATTGGGTCAGGGACTGTGGGTTGAGGATTAGGATTGGGGAGGTAATGATTGGTGATCCTATTTCTAAACGTGTCAAGAGTGGCCTGGGCTATTAACTACGTGAGATGGGAGATGATTCGGTAAATATTGAAAGAATTACCGTTATTGCGTACGTTTTTTCTACCTTCATTACCCACTATTTTAGACCATTCTAAGACTATTTTCTTCTATGGCATTTCCTCCTCAAATGCCCCATTTCCAAGATAGGGCATATTCAAATGGGGCATTTTGAAATTAGCCTGACCTTACCTGACCTGACCTAACCTAACCTAACCTAGACCGCATCAGACTACCGGGACCTAACCTTGGCAAACTACCGGGACCTAACTTGGGCAAACTACCGGGAAATAATCGTGATAAAGTACAATAAATGACAGGGGTAAAATACTGGGACCCAGCCGGATCTGGCAACACTGCTACAAAACGGTAATTCTTTCAATAAATACCGGTAATGATTGGTGATCCTATTTCTAAACGTGTCAAGAGTGGCCCGGGCTATTAACTACGTGAGATGGGAGATGATTCCACTCTTGGATGCTACGGGGAAAGAATGAGTGCCTAAATATATCAGTGGTTGTCTGGTATGTATGGTATTTTAAGTTGTGGCTGCCTCTAGTGGATCGTATACTTGTAGGGTGTAGATATGTGTCTTTGTCTATGTCAACTAACTTGTTTGTGATTTTGTATATCATCTGTTGTCTGTGTATCTGTCTTCGTGTTACTAATGGGTCTAGTTTTGTGTCTTGTTTAAGCAAAGTGACTGATGTAGTGTGTCTGTAATCACGTCTGGCCCATCTTGCAGTTTTGTTTTGTATGGACTCTAATTTATTGATATTATTGTAAGTGTGTGGGTCCCAGACGGTGTGGCAATAATCTAAATGTGGCCGAATGAAAGTGTTATATGCAATAATTTTGGTGTTTGTGTTACACCTGCTGAGGTTCCTGTACAAGAACCCCAGGACCCTACTAGCTTTGGCCCTGATGCTACCTATGTGTGTGTTCCACCTCATGTCCGCTGAGATGTGGACGCCCAAGTATTTGTGGGAAGTGACTGTGTTGAGGTTGGTGTTGTGTAGTTGGTATGTATATGGAATGACATTATGGGCACGGGTAAAACGGATGTGATGGCATTTGTCTGGTGTAAATGTCATCTGCCACTTGACTTCCCAGTCTTTTAGTGCAGTTAGGTCGTCCTGTAGTCGAAGGCAGTCATTCCTATCTTTAATTGGTCTGTAAACTAAGCTATCGTCTGCAATATCCCCATCGTTGGCTTTGGCAAAGTCTAATACTATGGTGTCAACTTGTCTAATTTTTGTGTCATTGAGGGACTGCAAGATGTCATGAGTATAGTTACCAGTAGCTGCGTCTCACACAAGCGTTTAGGCCGAAAACCGTGTTGATTGTCAGTCAGTATATTTTGCCTATCAAAGTGGTCCATTATATGTGTATGAATAATGTGTTCTAAAATTTTGCAGGGGACTGAGGTAAGTGAAATAGGTCTATAATTAATGGGAAGGGTTCTGTCTCCGGATTTAAAGATTAGGGTCACATTTGCCAATATCCTGCAGGGTATATTGTCTGGTCCAGTCGCTTTGTGTATGTCTAACCTCAGATAAGAGTTTATATGAATGGGAGGTGATAGGTGGGTGTGATGGTGTTGGCATGTCTGGTAAGTGTTCATGTTCATGGGTAAAAATGGATTGGAATTGTGTGTTACGGGCGTTGGTTGGCTTTGTCTTGTGTGTGTGTAACCAAGGAAATGTTGTGTAGTAATTAATGTTGTAATACCGGTCTAGTCTTGTTTGCATTATTTAAAAAAACCGAAGAATTTTTTGTGGTTTTGTGTGTTGTCTGCGAGGAAAGTGGATGTGTATTTAGTTTCTCCTTGTTTAGTTTCTTTCTGTAGTGTTTTCTGTATATTTTTGTATTCTAACCAGTGTTCTGTATCGTTGTAACTAATGAAATACCTTTACATACATACATACAGGTCACACCAGCACCAAGAAAATGGGTGCGTATAAATATATGCAGGAGATTTACCGGAAGAAACAGAGTGATGTGATGAGATATTTGCTGCGTCTGAGGTCTTGGCATTACCGTCAACTCAACACCCTACACCGAGCACCCAGACCCACAAGGCCAGAGAAGGCACGAAGGCTGGGTTATAAGGCCAAGCAGGGTATGTATGTGTTTGTGTGTATATGTATGTGTATGTGTGTATAAGGTCAAGCAGGGTATGTATATGTATATGTATGTATGTATGTATGTATGTATGTATGTATGTATGTATATGTATGTATGTATAAGGCCAGAGAAGGCACGAAGGCTGGGTTATAAGGCCAAGCAGGGTATGTATATGTATGTGTATAAGGTCAAGCAGGGTATGTATATGTATGTGTATGTTTGTATATGTATGTATGTATGTATAAGGCCAGAGAAGGCACAAAAGCTGGGTTATAAGGCCAAGCAGGGTCTGTACATGTGTGTATATGTATGTCTGTCTGTCAAATGGGTATACAGTATTATAATATATTTGTATGTCTGTCAAATGGGTATATTATATTATGTTTGTATGTCTGTCAAATGGGTATATTATAATATATTTGTCTGTCTGTCAAATGGGTATATTATAATATGTTTGTATGTCTGTCAAATGAGTATATTATAATATATTTGTATGTCTGTCAAATGGGTATATTATAATAAGTTGTCAAGAATTTACAACATAGAAAATGTCAGACTATATAATTGTAATACAACATTATTATTATTATTATTGAGTTTGTTATTTTAAAATGTTATTATGTACAGTAATTGTAATACAACATTATTATTATTATTAGATTTGTTATTGTAAAGTGTCAGTTTGTACAGTAATTGTAAAACATTATCATTATTATCCATGACACAATTACCAACACAAAACTAACCCCATTAATAATTCCACAACAGGATTCGTCATCTATCGGATCCGTGTGAGGCGCGGCGGAAGGAAGCGGCCAGTGGCGAAGGGCTGTACTTATGGTAAACCCAAAAGTCATGGTATTAATGAACTCAAACCAACACGTAACCTACAGTCACTAGCAGAGGTTAGTTCGGGGGTTTTGGGGGGTGCTGGAATAGGGGGACAGGCTTGGGTGGGTGGGTTTGGGGGGTGCGGGAATAGGGGGTGTTTTGGGGGGTGCGGGAATAGGGGGACAGGCTTGGGTGGGTGGGTTTGGGGGGTGCGGGAATAGGGGGTGTTTTGGGGGGTGCGGGAATAGGGGGACAGGCTTGGGTGGGTGGGTTTGGGGGGTGCGGGAGTAGGGGACAGGCTTGGGTGGGGTGCGGGAATAGGGGGTGTTTTGGGGGGTGCGGGAGTAGGGGACAGGCTGGGGGGGTGGGAGTGGGAATAGGGGGACAGGTTCTGAGGGGCGGTGGGAGTAGGGGACAGGCCTGGGAGGGGGGGTTTTGGGGGTGCGGGAATAGGGGGACAGGTTTGGAGGGTGCGGGAATAGGGGGACAGGCTTGGGGGAGGGGGAGAGAGAGAGAAAGAGAGAAGGAAGGTGTGTGTGTTAGTGTGTGTATGAGAGAGAGAGAGAAAGAAGGAAGGTGTGTGGGTGTGTGTGTGTGTTAGTGTGTGTATGAGAGAGAGAGAGAGAGAGAGAGAAGAGGAATGGGTGTGTGTGTGTGTTAGTGTGTATGAGAGAGAGAGAGAGAAGGAAGGCCATCTTTTACCATTCTGTTTTATACCATTTATAATTATATTCTCTTGTATATATACTGACACTTGCAGGTCAGGATCTCGTCCACCCAGGTTGAATAGCACTGATCTAGAGAATGGCTATGGCAGAAAAGTCTCATTCAACTTTTTCACTCGGTGCAGCCTTCACTTTCCATTCACATTATTCTATCTTATCCCTTTCCATTTACATTATTCTGCCTTATCCCTTTCCATTCACATTATTCTGCCTTATCCCTTCTATCTATAGCTCTGATGCCTCGTTCCCTCTGGTAACTCCCTCCAAGGGGGTGGCCACGGCAGAAGTGTCTCCAGTTCTCCCTGTTCCAACACTCCCTACTTTGCCCCTCACATTACTCTCCTTTACATACCCTTCAACTCTGTTCTGCCATCTAACCGGTGGTCTGCCTCTCACACCAGGTCCCACAACTTCACTTCCATTATCCCTTTCCATTCACATTATTCTACCTTACCCCTTTCCATTCACATTATTCTGCCTTATATTTGTTACATACTGTTAATACATAATATGATTGGTGGTGTAACATTCACTTTGACACCTTTCCATCACATTGTGTTATATGTTACCTTGTTACATTCTCTGTACATGTATAAACCAACCCTGTGTGTGTACAGTTGCGGTCAATAATAATAATCATCCACATATGGGTATCTCAAACAATTTACTGTCTAATGTTTTCACGTTCACATATGATGTTATTGTTTTAATTAAGTAGTGTGTAGCTGCTTGTATTAAATTAAAAGATGGTAGTTAACGTGTGTGTGTTATTGTTTTAAGTAGTGTGTAGCTGCTTGTATTAAATTAAAAGATGGTAGTTAACGTGTGTGTTATTGTTTTAAGTAGTGTGTAGCTGCTTGTATTGAATTAAAAAATTGTAGTTAACGTGTGTGTGTTATTGTTTTAAGTAGTTTGTAGCTGCTTGTATTAAATTAAAATATGGCAGTTAACCTATTTATTGGAAAGTTTATCATCTAAGGAACAGAGGGAAGCTGTCAAACTCTTACGTGAGTTACCCCTATATGGATGATTATATTTGACACCAACTGTATGTATGTGTGTATGCTGAGTAATTGTTTAACACACAGTTATTACCAAATTACCCCAAGTAGTAACAAAACCACATCTCTCATATACATTATTACCATTGATATCTCCATACTATATACTCCATGTCAGTAGGTCATTTCCACAGTTACTATTCTACATTGTTTATTATTGATATCTCCATACTATATACTCCATGTCAGTAGGTCATTTCCACAGTTACTATTCTACATTGTTTATTATTGACATCTCCATACTATATACTCCATGTCAGTAGGTCATTTTCACAGTTACTATTCTACATTGTTTATTATTGACATCTCCATACTATATACTCCATGTCAGTAGGTCATTTCCACAGTTACTATTCTACATTGTTGATTCTTAAGGTGGTAATTAATTTTTGGTACTTCGGAGTACCTTGGTGATTCCTCCAAAGTACGCTAGGAAACAAGGACCACAAGAGCGATAATAATGGTGTGTTTTCTGTTGCTTGGAATAGTTTGGAGGATTCAGTTGCTCCATAATTACCAACACAAAATTTCCCCCTAAAACCATGCTGACAAATTAACTGTAGTACATGTCTCTCTCATATTACTACTACCCATGCTGTCAAATTAACTGTTCTAGATGTCTCTCTCTCATATTACTACTACCTATGCTGACAAATTGACTGTTCTAGATGTCTCTCTCTCATATTACTACTACCCATGCTGACAAATTAACTGTTCTAGATGTCTCTCTCTCATATTACTACTACCCATGCTGACAAATTAACTGTTCTAGATGTCTCTCTCATATTACTACTACCCATGCTGACAAATTAACTGTTCTAGATGTCTCTCTCATATTACTACTACCCATGCTGACAAATTAACTGTTCTAGATGTCTCTCTCATATTTCCCATCTATGTGCTAATTGAAATTGTTTTTTTATTTAATTTTGTTTATAGTAAAGGCAGCAGCAGTATGCATAGTACAATGAGTTTCACTTTTTAGGATTATATATAATAATGATTTGACTCAATTCTCTGACAGCTAGGTCATTGACTCATTACCTGACTCACCAACACACACACAATGGAAGGTTCCACCACATACCTACATATTTACCCTCATAGATGGTGTGGAAAATAAGTCAAAAATAAATCATGTATGAGAGAAAGGGAAGGATGGGGTTGGATTGGGTGACCATGTCCTTTAACCTCCTTGACTGAATGCAAGGTGAGGAATTTGTAAAGAAGGTGTATGGAAGTGAAGTTGTGGCACCTGGTGTGAGAGGCAGACCACCGGTTAGATGGCAGAACAGAGTGGAAGAGTATGTAAAGGAGAGTAATGTGAGGGACAGAGTAGGGATGGACCTGGTGTGAGAGGCAGACCGCCAGTTACGTGGCAGAACAGAGTGGAAGAGTATGTAAAGGAGAGAAACGTGAGGGACAGAGTAGGGAGTAAGGAGGGAGTGTTGGAACAGAGTGGAAGAGTATGTAAAGGAGAGTAATGTGAGGGACAGAGTAGGGAGTAAGGAGGGAGTGTTGGAACAGAGTGGAAGAGTATGTAAAGGAGAGAAACGTGAGGGACAGAGTAGGGAGTAAGGAGGGAGTGTTGGAACAGAGTGGAAGAGTATGTAAAGGAGAGAAACGTGAGGGACAGAGTAGGGAGTAAGGAGGGAGTGTTGGAACAGAGTGGAAGAGTATGTAAAGGAGAGAAACGTGAGGGACAGAGTAGGGAGTAAGGAGGGAGTGTTGGAACAGAGTGGAAGAGTATGTAAAGGAGAGAAACGTGAGGGACAGAGTAGGGAGTAAGGAGGGAGTGTTGGAACAGAGTGGAAGAGTATGTAAAGGAGAGAAACGTGAGGGACAGAGTAGGGAGTAAGGAGGGAGTGTTGGAACAGAGTGGAAGAGTATGTAAAGGAGAGAAATGTGAGGGGCAGGGGAGGGCTTGAACAAGTAAGGAGGGAGTGTTGGAACAGGGAGAACTGGAGACACTTCTGCCGTGGCCACTGTGACAATCCCATAATTGGTGGTCAATGAGCAACTTGTTGTAAAAAACAAGTAATATATGTTGTCACTTTACCAACTGTCCCATCTTTTAATTATCATGTTCCTTGGTTGTGATGTCATCTCACTCAATTAATCAATTATGTTGTATTAATTTTACATTTTGTGTGTCAATTATTAAAATGAATAATATTTTGTAGGAGCGTGCTGGTCGTCGTCTGGGAGGACTACTTATGTTGAACAGTTATTGGGTGGCTCAAGACTCAACCTACAAATATTATGAAGTAATAGCAGTAGACATCCGTCACAATGCTATCCGTCGAGATGCTTCCCTTAACTGGATGTGTAATTCCACCCACAAACACCGTGAGCTTCGAGGCAAGACCTCCGCTGGTCGTAAACACCGTGGTCTTGGAAAGGGAATACGCTTCAAGAATACAACAGGAGGGTCACGTCGTGCTTGTTGGCTCAGAAGGAATAGGCTCTCTCTTCGCAGAAAGCGTTAACATTTATCAAGCAGTGGTTACTAGTAAAAAAAAAAGATTTACAGCTGTGTTTATTTGTAACCTGATATCACTGAGACTAAACAAGGCAACTAAAATGACACCCACTTCTCAAACTGTCAATTGTTTTTCATCTGTTGTTGTTGAAGTTCCTCAAGGTGTCTGGCCCAGCAGCCCCGAGCTCCTGAGGAAGGTCATGGTCTGAACTGGGCTTTCCCACAGTGCCCTCAGAGAGTGTATGTTGTGTTGTTGGTGAGTGTGGTTGTGTGTATTGCAGTCTTCAATAATGTGTTTAATAGAATGAGGTGTTGTGTTACATCCTTTACAGGCATCCACAATGGCTCCATCCAGCTTCTTGTGATATGTCAGAAGGGCCGGGTGGTGGCCAAACCCCAGCCTGGCCAGGTGGACTCTGTCCTCACGGGGAAGAGATGATTCAGATGGGTGAATGTCAGGAGGTGGTACATGCAGCTGTGTGTTGTTTTTGAGTGTTTCATAGTGTAGGTGTGGTAGGTAGCTGTGCAGCCTGTGATTGTCTTTAGGGCTTTATTCTGTATGGTTTGAAGGGTATTGTGATGAGTCTCAGTGAGGGTTGAGGCCTAGGCAGGGCTTGCTTGCATAATCCATCACTGATCGAATATATTGTTTGTATACTGTCAATTCTCATTTTACACTGGCATTATGTATGAGAAATAGTGTGTGTGTGTGTGTGTGTGTGTAATGAATGTATGTACTGTAAACACTTATTGTACGCTATATTACACACCCAATATACAAGTGTACTGTACAATGAGGGTTCTCTGTACACAGTTTCATTACACACCCAATATACAAGTGTAAAATGAGAGTTAACTGTACTGTGGTTGTGGTTTCTTTGTTGTGTCCGAATGTTGTGCTGGCAAGTGATCTCAGTGAGGGCTTTAAATCTTTGCATGCATTTGTTTTTGATGGCCGTGATATGTTGTTTGAATGTCATGGATGTATTGTATGTTATGCCAAGTATTTTGGGTGTGTGTGTGTGTGTGTGTGGTATAGGTGTGTTGTTTATGGTGAGGTGTGGTGTGTAGCGGTGTTCTGCGTTCCAGTTGGTGAGTATGGTGACAGTTGACTTGGTGGGTGCTATTTTAAGTCTGTTTGTGGTGAGCCAGGCATTAAGTGTGTTGAGGTAGGGTTGGAGGATGAGAGTGGCTGTTCTTACCTATTTGTATCTTTACAGGATTGAGTCAAGCTCGTAATGTCCTGTATTTTAAATCACAAATATCATATTTTTCTTTAAAGTTATGTATGTTTTTGACACATTATTTCTTCTGGTGTGTGTGTGTGTGTGTATGTATGTTTTGTGTGTGTGTGTGTATGTATGTATGTTTTGTGTGTGTGTGTGTGTATGTATGTTTTTGACACCACCACTTCTGGTAATTTGTTCCATTCGTCTATTACTCTATTTGGAAAGCTATATTTCTGTACATCTTTATCTCCTCTTTTAATTAATTTATTACTGTGTCCTCTCATTGTAGGTATTTCTGTGTGTACATGTGTGTGAGTGTTATGTGGTCTGTGTAGGAGGTTATGTATGTGTTTGTGGTGTTTGTGTATGGTATTGTGTACTCTGTGTGTTTTGGTGTGTGTGTGTGTGTGTGTGTGTGTGTTTTGGCATTGTGTGTGTGTGCTTTGGCATGTGTGGGTGGGTGTTTTGGCGTGTGTGTGTGTTTTGGCATGTGTGTGTGTGTGTGTTTTGGCATGTGTGTGTGTGTGTTTTGGCATGTGTGTGTGTGTGTTTTGGCGTGTGTGTGTGTGTGTGTTTTGGCGTGTGTGTGTGTGTTTTGGCATGTGTGTGTGTGTGTGTGTTTTGGCATGTGTGTGTGTGTGTGTGTTTTGGCATGTGTGGGTGTGTGTGTGTTTTGGCATGTGTGGGTGTGTGTGTGTTTTGGCATGTGTGTGTGTGTGTGTGTTTTGGCATGTGTGGGTGTGTGTGTGTTTTGGCATCTGTGGGTGTGTGTGTGTGTTTTACCATGTAGTGTAGTGGATGGTGTGTGTTTGTGGAGGCTGCAGCAAGTGTTTGTATGCCTCTCATGTCAAGATGTTGCTGTCCAAAGGTAAGTGTTGTTATATTCTGTACAGTGTATATACAGTCGTGGTCAATAATAATCATCCACATATGGGTATCTCAAACAATTTGCTGTCTAATGTTTTCACGTTCACATATGATGTTATTGTTTTAAGTAGTGCATAGCTGCTTGTAATAAATTAAAAGATGGTAGTTAACCTATTTATTGGAAAGTTTATCATCTAAGGAACAGAGGGAAGCTGTCAAACACATACGTAAGTTACCCCTACATGGATGATTATATTTGACACCGACTATATATATATATATATATATATATACTGCTCCACACACATAGGGTCGATTCCACAGTGGTTGGTATTGGTTTGTAAGCACGCAAACGAAAGAATATTAGCCGTGTTAATGACTCCTGGGTGAATTATTTAATGAATTTGGTGAGTATCCGTATTCGCAAAATCTGTCCAACAGTTAGATAATGGTGATCACTGAATAGTTTACTCACCAAATTCATTAAATAATTCACCCAGAAGTCATTAACACGGCTAATATTCTTTCGTTGCTTGTTTAAAAACCACAACGAATGACTCTGAATAATGTGTTTCACCGGTAAAATGATCTGGGAAAGAGAATGAAACTATTTCAAAGATTCTCCCATGGTTGGTTTTATGGATATAAGCCAAGTGTTATTGTCCTTACCACCACCCAGCAGTGAGTGGTGTTGACAATGTAGCCAGCAGGCTGCACACTTCACCAAAATGTCAGTACCGCGAATATATAGCCACTTTTGGCGAATTTTTTGGGACTGGGCTATAGCCAGCAGTGTGTCAATGGGATAGCTATACTCAGTCAGTGTTGCAAATGTTTGGCGTGATGGCTGACAGTGTTGCAAATGTGTCCTGGCGTTCTAGTTGATTCACTTATTCCGCCTGGCAACACTGTCCGCCATCAACCACCAGGAGCCAGGGCTGACACCTCGCTCTCTGGCCAAAAGTTGCATCTTTTCTTCACATGATATCTTTGCACCCAGGAGTCATAGAGAGTTGGGGTTGATCTCATTCGAAAGAGGAAGAGTTGCTGCTTAAAATGAAACTAAATTTAAGTTTCTAGGCATTGTAGTTTAGACGTAGGGAGTAAGTGAAATAGAGCGATTTTTGGAGATATTACTTAGATCTGGCGGGAGTATGTGTGTGTCTGTGTACGGTAGAAGGGTGCGGGGGGGGGGTTAGGGGGGTGCGTGAATAGGGGACAGGCTTTCTACCCACCCCAAGCCTGTCCCCTTATTCCCGCACCCCCTTAAACCCCTCCAAGCCTGTCCCCTACTCCCGCACCCCTCTAACCCCCCCCCTCAAGCCTGTCTTCCTACTCCCGCACCCCCTTAAACCACCCCAAGCCTGTCCCCTACTCCCGCACCCCCCTAGTCACCCCCAAGCCTGTCCCCTATTCCCGCACCCCCTTAACTGTTAACTGCAGTGATGCAAACTCAAATTTTTGTAATCCGCTAGACTAGTCAAGAAAATCCACTAAATTAATTATAGGAAAGGCTCTTAAAATTTTCCGCTAGATTGGCCTTTCAAATCCTCTTGTAAAATCTTCTTGTTAAATCCGCTTGTAAAATCTTCTTGTTAAATCCGCTTCTAAAATCCGCTTGTAAAATCTTCTTGTAAAATCCTCTTGAAAATTTCAATATTTTTCCCGCTAGATAATTTTCAAATCCGCTAGATCTAGCCGAAAATCCGTCAAATTGGCATTACTGTATGCCGGAGCCAACGAAGAGAGAGAGAGAGAGAGAGAGAGAGTGTCCGTGTGTGTGTAAGAGAGAGAGAGAGAGAGAGAGTGTGTTCGACTCTCAAATACCCCGTTATAAATTGCCACTGTCTCACTTTTCCTTCGTCCTGTGGTTAATTTAAGGCTTCCTCCGTCCTCCAATTCCTTTTTCCTTCATCCTGTGGTCAATTTAAGGTTTCCTCCGTCCTCCAACTTAATTTTAAAAGGTGTAGAACATAATAACGAGGCTCGAGTCGGCGGTTGACTGAACAGAAAACGAAGGATTTAAATATATTGAGTTTTAAAATAGTCCATCATTAAAAATATATTAAATTTTAAAATAGTCGGTCCTTAAAAGTCATAGAAAATGAGAAGGTTTTTGATAAGAGAATGGGAAGGCGTTAGAAATGTTAGAAAAAAAGAATAAACCTCACGGTCCGATTCTGCTAACTAGATTGACGTGGGTTTAGATTTTGACATTAAAACATTACGAATTCGTTATTTTTTTACTATAGCAGCCTTGCGTAAAAATATACCTACGTTATCAAATTAAAATGATTTGCGTACGAATAGTATTTAGTGAATAATTTAAATAAATGTATATACGAAGGTCAGTAGGAGATGATTCGGACGAAACCTTCCTAACTTATCATATTATTACCAACTCAAAATCAAAATGTATTAGTACGTGATGTGGCTAATTAGAACGGTAAATATCTCAATAAATAACCAATTAACAGCAGCTCTTAGTATCTGGGAAATTATATTTTAGTAAATAGTCGTTAATTTAAGACTATCCCGACGAATTAACATCGTAGTTTTTATATTAAAAGGGAAAAACT
>JAWQEG010000268.1:125000-127500 GCA_033782935.1 Petrolisthes cinctipes | reverse complement strand
CGTGTGTGTGTGAGAGAGAGGGAGAATGTGTTTGTGTGTACATATGTGTATATGTGTGTGTGAGAGAGAGAGAGAGGGAGAGTGTGTCTGTGTGTATGTATGTGTGTGTGTGTACATGTGTGTAAGTGTGTTTGTGTGTGTTAGTATTTCTCCCATTCTGTATGTGTGCGTGTGTGTTTGTTTTTTAAATTTATATTTGGGATATAGAAGACAGTGTGTATGTATGTATGTATGTGTGTATTAAAATAGGACTGTGTTTATGTGTGCGTTTGTATAGCTTACTGTCTTTATGTGTATGTGTGTGTGTGTGTGTGAGAGAGAGAGAGAGAGAGAGAGAGAGAGAGAGAGAGAGAGAGAGAGAGAGAGAGTGTACATGTGTGTGTTTGAGAGAGAGAGAGAGAATGTGTGTAATAATTAATAATAATAATAATAATATATGTTGATAATAATTGTACAGTAATAATAATATATTAATAATAATTCTCTCTCTCTCTCTCTCTCTCTCTCTCTCTCTCTCTCTCTCTCTCTCTCTCTCTAATAATAATAATAATAATAATATTATGTTGGTATTTTTAAACTTGGAGTCAAATTTATGTGATAATAATTTTTTAAAGTCAATTTGTGAGTCCGTTAATGAGAGCCAGATGGCGGTGGCGGCTGTCCAGGAAGCCAAGGAACCTGGCTCACCGTCCCAGCCGCCAATATCTGTGTGGCGGCTGGCGGCCAAAATACACAGGCAGTGTCATTCCAATAACCTCTTAAAAATGTATTGTTACAGAATGTATGTAAGTGGCTGCTTGATGTATGTATACACAGCTGTCAATGTTGTCTCAGCCACCAGTACCTACACACACAGGTTAGGTCCCGGTAAGTAATTAATTACAGTAAAAGTCCCTTAATTAAACTGGAAGGCAGGGGGATTGACACTTCAGAATTAGCAAAATATCCGTGTTATAAAAAAAAAAACCCTAAAAAAGTATAAAATACTTTTATTATTTTTAAATACAGGTTTCCCTGTCACACGTAATTTATGAGGCAGGGAAGGGGTGGTGGGAGGATCACAGCTCTCACACATGATTTATGAGTGTAAGGTGGGGATGTCACACATGATTTATGAGTGTAAGGTGGGGATGTCACACATGATTTATGAGTGTAAGGTGGGGATGTCACACATGATTTATGAGTGTAAGGTGGGGATGTCACACATGATTTATGAGTGTAAGGTGGGGATGTCACACATGATTTATGAGTGTAAGGTGGGGATGTCACACATGATTTATGAGTGTAAGGTGGGGATGTCACACATGATTTATGAGTGTAGGATAATGAGGGAATCCTGTACATATAATTGTGACTGTGTTGTGTAGGCATGTAATTGATGGTCTTTGTACTTCCACAATCATATTTCCACCAACACTTTCCTTACATCATAGTAAATATCTTGTTAATAAAGAATAACACGTGTATGATATTGCAGCACCTCATAATAATAATAATTGAAGGTGTTGTTGTATGATTATATTTAGATATTATACTGATTTAAAGAATAACACGTGTATGATATTGCACCACCTCATAATAATAATAATACATACGCCCTTCTCCAACTTATCCAATATAGCTAGTTTCTGGGCCAGATTTAATGTCTTATGAGGTCTCAACATCTTAGTGGGCTTCTTTGGTGGTTTATTATTAGACATGATGAATACTCTACACACTTACAACACTCAATTATATCCTGGGAGATTACTTTTTCGGTAATTTATATATAAGTAAATCAGTATCATATCAAAATATAATCATACAACAACACCTTACGTCAACTCAACACCCTCAATTATTATTTTGAGATGGTTCAAAATCATACACGTGTTGTTCTTTATTACCAAGATATTTACTACGATGGAAGGAAAGTGTGGGTGGATATTATTATTATTATTATTATTATTATTATGAGGTGGTGCAAAATCATACAGGTGTTGTTTTTTATTACCAAGATATTTACTAGGATGGAAGGAAAGTGTGGGTGGATATTTGATTGTGTCTGTACCCCTGAGCCAACAAACCCATCAACAGTTGCCTCCCTTGTTGTGTCACCCAATTGAGTGATCTCACCAGCTACCCAGAAGAAGAAGAAATAGGAAGAGAAACAGACAGAACAGGCCAGGATGTGGTAGAGGGAAAATATTGTTAATGATGAAGTCTCACAGTTCTAGTACACAGTTCTATCCTTACCAAGTTGTAACAGTACTTTATGTGTTTCCTTTCTACTGGTCTAACACTTATATTCTTTTCCAGGGGAGACCTTTTGTTGTTGTTGAAGTTCCTCAAGGTGTCTGGCCGAGCAGCCCCGAGCTCCTGAGGAAGGTCATGGCCTGAACCGAGCTTTCCCACAGTGCCCTCAGAGAGTGTATGTTGTGTTGTTGGTGAGTGTGGTTGTGTGTGTTGCAGTCTTCAATAATGTGTTTAATAGAATGGGGTGTTGTGTTGCATCCCGGAC
>JAWQEG010000268.1:105000-120000 GCA_033782935.1 Petrolisthes cinctipes | reverse complement strand
AGAACACAAGAGACAGAAGAGGAGAACACACGAGAGAGAAGAAGAGAACACACGAGAGAGAAGAAGAGAACAACACAACAACTACATCAACAACAACAACAGTACAAGCAAAACAAGGAACACCAACAACTGTAAGTGTTCATGGAATTACATTGTTATATTTGTGGTTGTTGCTTGTGATAGTTAGGAGGAATCAGTAGCCTTCCAATTCACTGAAAAGAGATTATTATTATTATTTTTATTTTTATTATTATTATTATTATTATTTTTATTTTTATTATTATTATTATTATTATTTTTATTAATATTTTTATTTTTATTATTATTATTTTTATTATTTTTATTATTATTAAAAATCTTTTACTGATGCCAGAGGTTACCACCCCTGTGAGCAAGGGGTGGGGGGTTTGAGTCGGCTGTCTGAGGTCTTCCTGCTTACGCAACCATAGCTGAGGCTGACTCTGGCCTCATGTGGGTGGAGAGGTGTTTGGGCCACTCATCATCCTTGTGATGTGTTGCTATAGTTGTGTTTCAATACACACAGTGTGTTGCTACACTCTGTACCATTGACTGACACTCATTGGTGGACCTTTAAACCTTTATTATTATTATTATTTCTATTATTGAGTACTACTTATTCCTCCAAACTATACCATGAAACACATCCCTAAATTATTATTAGTACCATTGAAGGTATCTGTTTTCTGGTAGAGTTAGGTTATTATTGTATTATTATTTTTATTATCATTATTACTATTTTTTTATTTTTTTTTAATTATTATTATTTTTATTATTATTATTATTATTATTCCAATTTACCAATAAGAAAATCTCCCCTTAAGATCAACCTAATTGCCCAGTATGATTTATATAATATACAGTTTGTATGTATGTATGTATGTACAGTCGACCTTAGGAATTCATACACAGAGCATTGGTTATAAATAAAGGGTCTTTATTTTACTGTAGACTTATTCAAATAGTAGTCCAATATTATTACTAGATAATTTTGGTGTTTATGGAAATTAATGTTTTACAAAAGGACAGGCTTGGGGGGGGGGGGGTTTTAGGGGGGTGTTGGAGTAGGGGACAGGATTGGGGGGTGCGGGGGTTAGGGGGGGTGTGTGGGAATAGGGAGCAGATAATTTTGGTGTTTATGGAAATTAATGTTTTAAAAAATGTTTACATTGGTGTATAGGAATTATTGAGGCCGACTGTACTGTATGTAGCAATATACTGTCAATTCTCATTTTACACTGGCATTATGTATGTGAAATAGTGTGTGTGTAATGAATGTATGTATGTACTGTAAACACTTATTGTACACTATATTACACACACATAATACCAGTGTTCTGTACAATGACGGTTTTCTGTACACAGTTTCATTACACACATTACATTACACACCCAATATACAAGTGTACTGTACAATGAGGGTTTTCTGTACACAGTTTCATTACACACCCAATATACAAGTGTAAAATGAGAATTGACTATATTGTACTCTGTATTAACACTAATTAATCTCTCTACTTTACAGGTGTGTATTAAGAAGAGACGAGGAGAACACAAGAGAACACTACAAGAGAAGAACACGAGAGAAGAGAACAACACGAGAGAGAAGAGGAGAAGAACAAGAGAACAACAACACAAGAGAGAGAACAACAACAACAGGAGAACACACAACAACAAAACCTCTAATATAATATAGTGTATAATAACAGGAAATAAAAATTAAATACATATTAATTAGTATACTTTATTAAAAAAACCTCTATATTATTAATTAACATAATTGTCATTCCACCAGGTAAATAATTAACTTAATTTATACCTGTAAGGGTGTAGGGTTCAATTAAAAATTATTGATGTTATTATAATATTTGTCTGTGTGAGAAATATCACACACACACACAAACAAACAAATATTATAATAACACCAGTAATAATTACATACATAAAAGAATGTAGGGTTTAAGTAAAAATTATTGATGCTATAATACTGTGTGTCTGTGTGTGTGTGTGTGTGTGTGAGAGATATTACTCACACACACACACAGACAGACAAATATTATAATAACCGGTAATTACATACATAAAAGTAAGTAAAATTTCAAGTAAAAATTATTGATATAATATTTGTCTGTGTGTATGTGTGAGAGAAAGATATATATATATCTCTCACACACAGACAGACAAATATTATAACAACATCAGTGATAATTACATACCTAAAAGTAAGTAAAAATTATTGATGATGTTATAATACTGTCTGTCTGTGTGTGTGAGAGAGATATCACACACACATACACACAGACAAATATTATAATAACATCAGTGATAATTTTATAATAACAATTAACATATTTTGTGTGTGTGTGTGTGACAAAATACACACACACAGTAACTCCATAAAACACTCACAATTTGTAGTAGTAGTAGTAGTTGTTATAGTTGTTGTTATTGATTCTCTTGTACAACTGCTATCCACAAATCTGTAACAAAATACAATCTAATTAATTATTTTAGAATTACTACATTATTATATTATTATTATTATTATATTATACTACAATTATATTATATTATTATTATATTATTATGATTATATTATAGTACAATTATATTACAATTATATATTATATTATTATTATTATTATACTTTGACAAACATGAAGGAGAAGTGAGAGAAATGGAAGGTGAGGAGAGAAGGTTTGTCAAGTTGAGAATTACATTATGGAAATATATACTTCCGAGGCTCGTAAACCAAAAAAAAAAAAAAAAAAAACCGGAGGGGGTGTGGGAATAGGGGGACAGGCTTGGGGTTTTTTTTAGGGGTGCAAGAGTAGGGGGACAGGCTTGGGAGGGGTTTAGGGGGGTGCGGGAGTAGGGGACAGGCTTGGGAGAGAGAGATATCACACACACACACAGACAAATATTATAATAATACTGTGTGTGTGTGTGTGACAAAACAAACACACACACACACAGATATTATAACAACAATATAACATTGTGTGTGTGACAAATACACACACACAGTTTTTATAACAACATTAACATTTTGTGTGTGTGTGTGTGTGTGTGCAGAGAGAAATATCACACACACACAATATGTTACTGTTATTATATTACCTGTGTGTGTGTGTGTGTGTGTGTGAAGAGAAACCTCACACACACACACACAGTAACTTCATAAAACACTCACATTAACTAGTAGTAGTAGTAGTAGTAGTAGTAGTTGATGTAAGGATGAACACAGTGAATAATGAAGGTTGTAAACTCTTGTACAACTGCACTTCACATCAAATCTGTAACAAAATACAACCTAATTAATTTAAAGGAAATTATTCAACTATATAATAATAACACAGAATATTATTTCTGGCTTAACCAAGAAGTATTATTAAATTTGTTGGTGGATATTTGATTGTGACTGTACTTAAGGGGGTGCAGGAGTAGGGGACAGGCTTCGGGGGGAACTGGGGGGGTGCGGGAGTAGGGGGACAGGCTGGGGGGGGGGGGGTTAGGAGGGTGCGGGAATAGGGGACAGGCTTTCTACCCACCCCAAGCCTGTCCCCCTATTCCCGCACCCCCCCAGTTCCCCCCGAAGCCTGTCCCCTACTTCTGCACCCCCTTAAGTGCAGTCACAGTAAAATATCCACCAACACTTTCCTTCCATCGTAATAAATATCTTGGTAATAAAGAACAACACGTGTATGATTTAACAACACCTCATAATAATAATAATAATAATAATAATAATAATCTTTGTAATAAAGAACAACACGTGTATGATTTAACAACACCTCATAATAATAATAATAATAATAATCTTGGTAATAAAGAACAACACGTGTATGATTTTGCACCACCTCATAATAATAATTGAGGGGGTTGAGTTGACGTAAAGTGTTGTATACAAAAAAGGCAGGGAGGAAGGAAAACCATTTCAAGAGAGATTCTCTTGTTGGTTAATTGGAAGGCTACTGATTATTATTATTACTATTATTATTATTATTACTATTATTATTATTATTACTATTATTATTATTACTATTACTATCATTATTATTATTATTATTACTATTATTATTATTATTATTACTATTATTATTACTATTATTATTATTATTACTATTATTATTATTATCATTATTATTATTATCATTATTATTATTATCATTATTATTATTATTATTATTATTATTATTATTATTGAGTGCTACTGATTCCTCCTAACTCTACCAGAAAACACACTCTCAATGGTACTAATAATTAAGGGATGTGTTTGGAGGAATCAGTAGCACTCAATAATAATAATAATAATAATAATAATAACGATAATAATAGTAATAATAATAATGATAATAATAATAATGATAGTAATAATGATAATAATAATAATGATAGTAATAATAATAATAGTGATGATAATAATAATAATAGTTATAATAATAATAATAATAATAATAATAATAATAATAATCACACACCTTCCAATTCACCAACAAAATAATATCACCTTAAGTTGGAAGCAGTGTTGGTAAATCTGGAGTAAATTATTCCTCCAAACTATTTTTTCAAGCAAAAGAACACCCATTATTATTATTATTATTATTATTATTGTTTTTATTATTATTATTTCTATTTTTATTATTATTATTATTGTTTTTATTATTATTATTTCTATTTTTATTATTATTATTATTGTTTTTATTATTATTATTATTATTTCTATTTTTATTATTATTATTATTGTTTTTATTATTATTATTTTTATTTTTGTTCATGTGGTCCTTTTGTTCATCTGGTACCAGAAGGAATAAGAGAGATAAGAGACAAAGAAGGAATAAGAGAGAAAAAGAAATAAGTAAATAATATAGAAGGAGGAATAAGAGAAAATAAGAGAATAAATATTTATGAAGGAAAAAAGAAAGCAAGGAGATAAAGAGATAAAGAGAAGATATAGAAGAAGGAAATAGTAGAATGAATAAAGAGAGAGGAAAGGAGAAAGCAAGAATAAAGAGAGAGGAAGAGACAGAGGGGAAATAAGAGAAGATGGATAAAAGGAGAGGAGAAAGAGGAAAAATAAAGAGAGGCATAAGAAAAAAGGCAGAATAATGAGAGGAGAGAGGAAAGAAAATAAAGAAGGAAGAAAGAACATGTTGATAAAGTGTGTAAAGGAAAGGTTTGATAAAAGGTTAATATAGGAGAATATAAACCTATCATTATGTCACACACACATACATACATACACACACAGACACACACACACACACACATGTACACACATACACACACACACACATACATACACACACACACACATACATACACACACACACACATACATAAACACACACACAGACATAAACACACATACATACACACACACACACATACATAAACACACACACATACATACACACACACACACATACATAAACACACATACATACACACACACACACATACATAAACACACACACAGACACACGTACACACACACACAGACACACGTACATACATACACACATACATAAACATATCAGGACCTCAGTAATCATTGTGTTCACTTTCTCTCTTGTGTTCTCCTTCTCTCCTCTCCTCCTCCTCCTCTCTTCTTCTCTTTTCACTACACACCTGTAAAGTAGATAAATTAATTAGTAATAAACATATTTCTAAATCCAACCTACATACACATACATACAAACTGTATATTATTATATAAATTAGACTGTACATACATACATACAGTTGGTGTCAAATATAATGATCCATATAGGGGTAACTTGCCGTGACTCAGGAAAAAATGGCACCTCCCGTATCACTCATTTTGACTCGCCTTGACTCGCCTTGACTTAACTCGCTTGGTGTAAACGCAGCCTAAGGGGGTGCGGGAGTAGGGGACAAGGCTTGGGGGGGGGTGGGTGGGAATAGGGGGACAGGCTAGGGGTGGGTAGAAGGCTTGTCCTCTAACCCCCCCCCCCAGCCTGTCCCCCTACTCCCGCATCCCCCAAAACCACCCCAAGCTTGTGCCCTACTCCTGCACCCCCCTAACCCCCCCCCCCCCCAAGCCTGTCCCCCTATTCCCGCACCCCCTTTAGAGAGACAGTACAATGTTGGGTGGTAAACTTGGAGCAAATAATTCCTCTAAATATTAACATGAAACACACACACCTACAGTATATGGAACGAGTTGGTTTGGTGGCATAGTTTGGAGGAATCAGAAGCCTCCAAACACACACACACACATACACATTCTCTCTCTAACACACATACACACACATTCTCTCTCTAACACACATATACACACACATTCTCTCTCTAATACACACACACACCTATATGGAAGGAGCTTGTTTCATGGCATGGTTAGGAGGAATCAGAAGCCTCCACACACACACACACACACACACACATTCTCTCTCTAACACACATATACACACACATTCTCTCTCTAACACACATATACACACACATTCTCTCTCTAACACACATATACACACCTATATGGAAGGAGCTTGTTTCATGGCATGGTTAGGAGGAATCAGAAGCCTCCACACACACACATACACACATTCTCTCTCTAACACACATATACACACACATTCTCTCTCCCTCCTCTCTCTAACACACACACACACACACACCTATAAGGAAGGAGCTTGTTTCGTGGAATAGTTTGGAGGAATCAGAACCCTCCAAACACACACACACACACATTGTCTCTCCCTCTCTCTCTCTAACACACACACACACACACACATTCTCACTCACTCTCTAACACAAACACACACACCTATATGGAAGGAGGTGGTTTGTTGGCATAGTTTGGAGGAATCAGAAGCCTCCAAACACACACACACACACACACACAGACGTGTGGTTTGGCACTCCCTGGGGCAGCCAAGGTCAGCATATTGACCTCTCATCCCACCTGCACCACATTCACCATCATGAATGAAGAGGACAGTGAGGGACTAATTATTCTACAAGTGGAGAGTAAAGACAGTGATTGTTACAAACACAATGGTTACACTTTGTTATTCCCGTGCTGTTCTGTTCCAACTTAAACGAGGATCAACTTACCCACCTGGTGATGTTATTACCTGCCTAACACAATGGTTACACTTTGTTATTCCCGTGCTGTTCTGTTCCAACTTAAACGAGGATCAACTTACCCACCTGGTGATGTTATTACCTGCCTAACACAATGGTTACACTTTGTTATTCCCGTGTTGCTCTGTTCCAACTTAAACGAGGATCAACTTACCCACCTGGTGATGTTATTACCTGCCTAACACAATGGTTACACTTTGTTATTCCCGTGCTGCTCTGTTCCAACTTAAACGAGGATCAACTTACCCACCTGGTGATGTTATTACCTGCCTAACACAATGGTTACACTTTGTTATTCCCGTGCTGCTCTGTTCCAACTTAAACGAGGATCAACTTACCCACCTGGTGATGTTATTACCTGCCTAACACAATGGTTACACTTTGTTATTCCCGTGCTGCTCTGTTCCAACTTAAACGAGGATCAACTTACCCACCTGGTGATGTTATTACCTGCCTAACACAATGGTTACACTTTGTTATTCCCGTGCTGCTCTGTTCCAACTTAAACGAGGATCAACTTACCCACCTGGTGATGTTATTACCTGCCTAACACAATGGTTACACTTTGTTATTCCCGTGCTGCTCTGTTCCAACTTAAACGAGGATCAACTTACCCACCTGGTGATGTTATTACCTGCCTAACACAATGGTTACACTTTGTTATTCCCGTGCTGCTCTGTTCCAACTTAAACGAGGATCAACTTACCCACCTGATAATGTTGTTATCCGCCTAAAAATCCTCAGCCGGGGTTGTAAGGCAGGTAGGAACAAACACAGACCAATACCAGTGATTACTACAACCCCCACCCCCCAAGTCTATCCCCTACACCCACCACACCCCCTTAGTACAGTCCTATACAAAACACACCAGTATCAAAAGAGAATATGAGGCTGAGTGGAATAAAAAGGTCTCTGGTGACAAGCTTATTTCCAGGTGACACAGTATTACCAGCAGAGAGTGAAAGAGAGCTACACAGGGGAGTAGATCAATTTCA
This sequence comes from Petrolisthes cinctipes, assembly GCA_033782935.1. Taxonomy (NCBI): domain Eukaryota; kingdom Metazoa; phylum Arthropoda; class Malacostraca; order Decapoda; family Porcellanidae; genus Petrolisthes; species Petrolisthes cinctipes. The sequence continues at coordinate 111,877 of JAWQEG010000268.1, read as the reverse complement.
GGGCATAATATGTAAGAGAAAGAATCATGAAAGGTCCTAGTGTGAGCATGGAAATGAAAAACATGGACATGGAATCAAGGCTGGTATGGAATTATGCTAAAAGTACGCTACAAAATTACGTTATTTTTTGTTGTACCTTTTGCATACACTTTGTGCACTTTACTCAAAGTCTGACCATATATTCTACTGTCCACTATCCAGAATAGTATACAGATGATAAGGCAACGAAATCATTAGTGTTTTTGGAGATTGGTTGGGGGGAGATCTCCCAAAACACTCATTTGTGACAGATGTAAACAACAGATTGGTTACAAACACACTATTAAACATTGCATCCTGAAAACCTGGAGTCCAAAAGACATTATGGACAAATGCTTTAATATTACCCAATTTGCAAATAAATCACTTTGGGCACGTGATCCAGGAATATGTGTAAGTCCACAAGGAAGGAAACAAACACAGAGTCCCAAGTGCTTTCGTGTATTCACATCTGTATTTCCCCTCAAGATGTGAATACACGAAAGAGCTTGGGACTCCGTGTTTCTTTCCTTCCTTGTGGACTTGCGCACATTACACAATTTATACGTACCATATCATACAAGCAACTATCCGTACTCACTAACCAAGCAAACCAAACAATGTAAACTGGATACAAGCAACTACTGTACTCACTAACCAAGCAAACCAAACAATGTAAACTGGATACAAGCAACTACTGTACTCACTAACCAAGCAAACCAAACAATGTCAAAGTGGATACAAGCAACTACTGTACTCACTAACCAAGCAAACCAAACAATGTCAAAGTGGATACAAGCAACTACTGTACTCACTAACCAAGCAAACCAAACAATGTCAAAGTGGATAATATAATTGTACATACGGTACCATAATAGATTGATGGTCACTCTCCCCCAAGCCTGTCCTTTACTCCCGCACCCCCCTAAAGCCTGTCCCCCTACTCCCGCACCCCCCCCGACCCACCCAAAACCCACCGCACCCCCCCCCACCCGACCCACAGCACCCCCTTAATATTAAGTCCCATCCACACGAGAGCCAAAAAGACAGCAGGCACGGGCAACCCAGTGAAATTCTCTCGCTTTATACAAGTGTTACCATATCAAACGGTCTCTGGCAGCCATTTACCACTTGTGCCTACCACCACCCACCCACATTATTGGTAAAAGTGTCTGCCCGCAGTTTTTTTGCCTCTCGTGTGGAAGGAGCCTAACCAAGCAAACCCAAATATGCACAATTGGATAAGATAATTGTACATATGGTACCATAATAATAGATTGTTGGTCACTCTCCATCCCTGTACAGTATCTTTGGATGATAACCCAACCCTGCTTCATTGTTCAAGCTGAAATTAAATAGAATGCAAAATATATATAATTTTTTATTCTTAATTTATTATTTATTTTGCAGTCATTTATTTATTCTTAATTTGTTATTCTTCATTTATTATTTGTTTTGTATTCTTCAATAATAATGTAATTTGTATTCTTCATTCATTATTTATTATGAGGGTATTATTACACAAGTACTGTGTTCTTGGCTAGGGCTGAGCAGTGTTACCACATCCGGCTAGGTCCCGGGAATTTACCCCGGTCACTTTATGATAGTTTATACTGGTTATATCCCGGTAGTTTGCCCAGGTTAGGTCCCGGTAGTCTGCTGTAGTCTAGGTTAGGTCAGGTTAGGTCAAACTAATTTCCAAATTATATTTGTAAAACGGGGCATTTCTGAGAGAAACACCATAGATGAAAAGTGTGTTAGAATGGTCCAAAATAGTGGGTAATGATACTAAAATATACAATATAGTGAACTCAGTACTTCTGTAAATTTACCGTGAATAACTATGTGTGGTATTGGTTTTTTTTCTGATTTCTATTTACAGAATGCAAGAGTAAGAACACTTCTATATGGAAGGAGTTTGTTTTATGGAATAGTTTGGAGGAATCAGAAGCCTCCAAACACACACACACATTGTTTCTCCCTCTGACACACACTCTTTCTCTCTCTCTCTAACACACACACATATATGGAAGGAGCTTGTTTCATGGCATGGGTAGGAGGAATCAGAAGCCTCCAAACACACACACACACACACACATTCTCTCTCTAACACACACACACACACACATTCTCTCTCTCTCTAACACACACACATATATGGAAGGAGCTTGTTTCATGGCATAGTCAGGAGGAATCAGAAGCCTCCAAACACACACACACATCCATGGTACATACAATGTCTCCATATAAAGACAACAGAACCATAGTACTGTATATACCATGAATACAAATACTTACAGTAATCTATAATAATGTGTTGTTGTTGTTGTTGTTGTTGTTATAGATGGAAGGAGGTCTCATACTTGTACAATTCCAGTTAATTCCAGTTAATTCCAAAACTCCAGTTAATTCCAAAACTCTGTAACAAATATATAACCAAATTAGTTTATAATTCTTACTAAATCTAATAATTATACAATTTATAATTTTTACAAAACCTAATAATTATAAAACCTAATACATACACAGGTGGATATGAAGCCAACTTATAATATTAATAATATTAATAATAAAAATAATAATAAAAATAATAATAATAATAATAAAAATAATAATAATAATATTAACAATAATAATATTAATAATAATAATAATATTGATAATAATAATAATATCAAAGAAGGCACAGGAAAGGAGACAGACAGACAGTGTGTGTGTGTGTGTGTGAAATAGAGAGAAACAGCTGTCTAACCTTACATAGAAAGTGTGAAAGAAGATGCATAGAGAAAGATAAAAGGTTAAGATTATATATGTAACTGCAATACAACATTATTATTATTATTATTATTAAATGACTTGTGGGTGAATTATTTAATGAATTTGGTGAGTAAACTATACAGTGATTATTATTATTATTATTATTATTATTAGGTTTGTTGTTTTGTAATGATAAGAGTCACTTGGTAAACTTTTCATTACAGTACATTCACAATAATCAATTAATAACTTCTCTTCCCATGTAACCTGTGTAAGAATTTCTGTGGCCAACTGTACATGGGTTGATTCCACAGTGGTATTGGTTTGTTAGCTTCCCAACCAACCAACCACACTTGTAAGGCTTCATTATTTTCCAAAAGGTGAGTATCCGTATTCACAAAATCTATCCAACAGTTAGATAATAATGATCACTGTATAGTTTACTCACCAAATTCATTAAATAATTCACCCACAAGTCATTTAATAATAATAATAATAATAAAAATAATAATACCAGTAATAATAATAATAGTAATAATAATAACAATAATAATAATAATAATAACAATAATAATAATAATAATAACAATAACAATAATAATAATAATAATAATAATAATAATAATAATCATCACTGTATAGTTTAATCACAAAATTCATTAAATAATTAACCCAGAAGTCATTTACACGGCTAAAATTCTTTTGTTTGCGTGCTTACAAACCAATACCAACCACTGTGGAATGAACCCTATATATATACAGGCATCCCAGATAATATTATTGAAATGTTACCCAAAACAAAATATATTGGTAAAAAACATACATACAGTTGGTGTCAAATATAATGATCCATATAGGGGTAACACATATAAGAGTTAGACAGCTTCCCTCTGTTCCTTAGATGATAAACTTTACAATAAATAGGTTAACTACCATCTTTCAATTTAATACAAGCAGTTACACACTACTTAAAACAATAACACACACACACACACACTACTTAAAACAATCACACACACACACACACACACACACACACACGTTAACTACCATCTTTTAATTTAATACAAGTAGCTACACACTACTTAAAACAATAACACACACACACACACACACGTTAACTACCATCTTTTAATTTAATACAAGTAGCTACACACTACTTAAAACAATAACACACACACACACACGTTAACTACCATCTTTCAATTTAATACAAGCAGTTACACACTACTTAAAACAATAACACACACACACACACACACACACTACTTAAAACAATAACATCATATGTGAACGTGAAAACATTAGACAGTAAATTGTTTGAGATTCCCATATGTGGATGATTATTATTGACCACGACTGTACATACATACATATACGAGGCCTTCATCTCCACACTGTAGGTAGCCTCGTCACGTCACACACCCTCCCAAACACATAATAATATACATACATACACACACATGTACTACATCTCAACCCCCCGATATTAAAGTAATGAAAAAATGTTAAACTTGTCTATTACAATTACAAAGAGACTGTCTGTGTAAACTTAACTGTAAAGTGAAGAATATTGATGGTGTTGATGATAGTGTGGTACCAATATGTGTTAGGGGGGTGCAGGAGTAGGGGACAGGTTTGGGGGACAGCTATCCCATTGACACACTGCTGGCTATGTTGTCAACACCACTAAGGGGATGCGGGGGTAGGGGGACAGGGTTCGGGTGGGTATAAAGCCTGTCCCCTATTCCCGCACCCCCTTAACCCCCCCCCAAGCCTGTCCCCCCACTCCCACACCCCCCTAAAGCCTGTCCCCCTACTTCCGCACCCCCCTAACACATATTGTGTTGTACAGTCACAGACAATAATATTCATCCACATTGGGGTGACATGTAAATGTTTGACAGCTTCCCTCTGGTTCTAATAAATAGGTTAATTATCATCATCTATTTCACTAAAAGCAGTAATTACTGACTAGTCAAAACAACAACAACATAATAACAAAACATGAAAATATTCAATAGCAATTTGTTAGAGTTACCTATAGGTGGATGATTATTATTGTCCGTGACTGTACATAGACACAAGATCATTGATATGGAATAAAGTTGGGGCCAAAATTGATATCTTGCAATATTTAATACAAGCAGAATTTATTGAGTGAAAATGATGAGAGTAAAAACCATCTACCATTACTCATATTTTCCTGTCTTGAAGATTGATTTAATATTAATATACCTTGGTATGAAATAACCAATAAACATTTACTTACTTATTTATTTACTTACTTACTTATTTATTTACTTATTTATTTATTTACTTACTTATTTACTAACTTATTTATTTATTTACTTACTCTCTCTATATAAGATGAGAATACATTTATCACTATCCTTTGAACACACACACACATACACACCAGTACTATAATAATATTCTTGTACTGAAAACACTCACACTGTTTGACTGTTGTTGCCAAGATGAAAACACACACACACACATGCATACATACACATACACACACACACACATATACATACATATACGAGGCCTTCCTCTCCTGACTGGAGGTAGCCTCGTCACGTCACACACCCTCCCAAACAAAATGCCCCAAACATAGAACCCCCCCCCTCCCCACATACACATACACTCTACATCTCAACCCCCCAATCCCTGTTTTAGGAGGGAGCAGCCCCCCACCACACAACCACATCTCCTTGTGGCACTACAAGGGGTACAGTTATGTTTACATCCATAGTAAGGCCTGATAACAAAAACTGGTTTATCCCTACCACTTCACTACAGGGTAAACTCTCCCTTCACTTCACACACTTACCATTATTGTATTGTGAGGTATATAGTTGGTACTGTTGTGAAGGTTAGGTAAGGTAAGGTAAGGTTAGGTTAGGTAAGGTAAGGTATTATAGTTGGTATTGTTGTGAAGGTAATGGGTGTCATCCTCTATTCAAAACCGATAAAGCTGTGAAAATCCAATGTATTGTGTCACCATACATACATCCTGAAAAAACATATACAAATTAGTACTGCACTCTTACATGTTAACTCAATACTATTTTTTTTTTTTTTTTTTTTTTATCTATGTTCCGACACTGGACATAGGCTTAATCAAGCCCGTTACCGTGGCCCAGGTCAACTGCTGCTCATACACACACGTCACGACTTCCGAACTGGTACCCAGCCACAGAGGGAGGGAAGTGAGGGTTATTCCCAAATACTGAAGCTGTTATGGTACCAGTGAGGGTGTTATGGTACCAGCGAGGGTGTTATGGTACCAGCGAGGGTGTTATGGTACCAGTGAGGGTGTTATGGTATCAGTGAGGGTGTTTTACGACGTTTGGTGGCCTTATAGTTAGTGCCTAACACTCAAATCGGAAGAGTAAATATTCTCAGGCCCTCACCTGAGAGGATCGATCTCCCGACCTCTAGGATATGAGTCCAGAACACTAACCACTCGGCCACCTCCCCTACTACTATGGGTAATATACAAGAAGAACATTGATGGTATTAATGATGGTAAGGTACCAGTATAATGCAGGACTCCATATATAAATTATTAATGTATTGTATACAGAGTATGTAAAGGAGAGTAACATGAGGGATAGTAGGGATGGACCAAGTAAGGAGGGAGTGTTGGAACAGGGACAACTGGAGACACTTCTGCCGTGGCCACCCCCTTGGAGGGAGTGAGGTTATAAATACACTGTTACATATTAACTCAATACTATGGGTAATATACAACAACAATGGTATGATGAATTATACAAATTAGTATTATACTGATACATGTTATCTAAAGACAATTATTAATACAATAAATCCTCACTAATAAATATATATCATTGTTAATGATATAATATAACATATATGTTAGCCTAATGTTAATGAATAATACAACACTACATGGAGTCACATTGGTAATACTGTGTCAGTGTAGCCAGGGTAGTTGACCAACAGCTGGACCCATCACATCACCTCGGAAAAATCCCAGACGTTTTCTGGTGGACTCGAACCAGGGCCCTTACCATTCACTTTATCCACTCTGCTACTGTCTCCCATCACCATTAGGCTATTCTGGTAATAA
>JAWQEG010000268.1:77500-102500 GCA_033782935.1 Petrolisthes cinctipes | reverse complement strand
TTTCAAAATGCCCCATTTGAATATGGATATTTGGAAATATCTAGGAAATTTTGTGGGGGAAATGCCATAGAAAAAAAAAAAAATCTTAGAATGGTCTAAATAAGTCTAAATAGTCTTAGAATGGTCTAAATAAGTGGGTAATGAAGGTAGAAAAACCGTACACAATAACGGTAATTCTTTCAATATTTACCCAAACCAATTTGTACATCGGTCACAATGATGGTTAGTATTTGGGTTAGATAGAGGTGAGGATAGAGGTTAGGAAAGAGGTGAGGTTAGAGGTGAGGTTAGTATTTGGGTTAGATTGAGGTTAGGATAGAGGAAAGAGGTGAGGATAGAGGTGAGGTTAGTATTTGGGTTAGATAGAGGTGAGGATAGAGGAAAGAGGTGAGGTTAGAGGATAGAGGTGAGAATAGAGGTGAGGTTAGTATTTGGGTTAGATAGAGGTGAGGATAGGTTAACATTTAAGGGGAGTAAGGAAGTTGACTGGTGAGTGTTTGTGTTTGTGTTGTTTCCACCAGTGAACAATGTGAAGACTTACAACATTTTATATTGCATTGTGCACAATATCAAAATATAAGAAATAATTACAATCTCTTTCAACAACCATATAAAGAAAACTGACTGGCAGATTTACTCTTTGCTGAAATTATAGATAAGGAAGAAATCAAAATCATTATATAAAATTTTTGGAGAGAGAGAGAGAGAGAGAGAGAGAGAATAAGAAAAGCAAATCACATAAAGAAAAACAAAGCTCAACCACAATATTATTATCTGAGTAAACTATAGTGATTATTATTATTATTATTGGTATTATTATTATTATTATTATTGGTATTATTATTATTGGTATTATTATTGTTATTGGTATTATTATTATTATCATCTAACTGTTGGATAGATTTTGTGGTTGGTTGGGAAGTTTACAAACAAATACGACTGTGGAATCAACCCAAAAATAATGAAGTCTTACCCAGTGTGGTTGTCAGAATTTATTATAGCCGTATTCAAGAACATCCGTGGTGTATACGATGGTGTGGTACGTACGACGGGTCTGTTGTTTGTCTATGGACCCATCGTATTGGTACCATGCATCGTATACACTACGAACCTTCTTGAATAGCATATAAACAAATGGACTTAGTCTTACGTACCATGCTTGTTTCTCTCTATGGCCAAAAATTTACCTTAAATTTCACAGATTATAAAAAAGTTTACCTTAAATTTCCATAGATTATCCAAAAATTACCTAAGATTTTTCCAGATTTAATGGGTTACTTGCCGATTTTCCTTAAATTACCTTTTCCATTCCCTTAAATAATCCCAAAATTACGATAGTCTAGGGTAATTACCTTAAGAATGAGAACACTGCTACCGGTCGAGACAGGCAGGGTTGCCAACTAGAATTTTCTTAAGGCGCTAAACTTATTACTCCCGAAAAGCGCTAACTAAAAAGGCGCTATTTTTGATAAACATCCCACAAAACCTTCTGATTGTTATTTATTTATTACTCTTTATTATGTCAGGACTCTGAAATAAATAAAACCGCCAAGAAATACGCAACAAAAACACAGAAAAACAGCTGCCAAATGTCACTAAAGCCAAATTGTAAGAGCTATATTGTTCTATAAAATGACGAATCTAGCAACAAAAGCGCTAAATTGGCAACTTTGGAACTTGCACTGCTGACCTGCCCAAGCTTGGACAATCTCGATTTTATTACCAAATTATTATTATTATTATTATTATTATTATTCCCACAGAGATAGTTAATTAAAATGATAAAATAAATTATAAATCTATGTTTCAAACTTTATATAATTAACTTTTATCTGAATCAAAATATATATTAAAAAAAAAAAAAGTCGATATTTTCAACGGAGACGGAGATTCGCCATATGTAAACCCACGAGTGAATATATACGACATTATTTATTATATCAAAATTTAACGTAAAAATATTATTCCCTCGCTTCCCACAGTGTGATATACGGATAGATATATTTATAAACTACATCTCATAGCAATATGGACTTACCTAAGCTTCTAATGTTTAAATGATAAAGATATTAATCCCATATTTTGACACGGGCGAAAAAAAAAAAAGTTAATCCATCTATTTTCTCATATTTTATTATTCCCTCGCCTCCCACAGTGTGATATACAGATAGATATATTAATAAACTATATCTCATAGCAATATGGACTTAACTGAGCTCCTAATTTTTAAATAATTACGAAATTAATGTCGAATCCCGGACACCGACGCCATATTTAAAACGGGCGGGCAAATGCTGTTTTTATATATTATTTTTCTCTTCTATTTCTTATCTATCACTCCTCACGGTGGGTCACGTGGCTAAATTAATCTATTATCTACACATAAAAATTACAATCAACTTACCTAAGGCTGTAATTAATGTATAACGAGTCGATAATTGTCAACCTGTCACATGTGTCCGACCGCGTTAATGACGCCACACATGCGTAACTTTGCGTAACGAATCTACAAAGGTTGCCAGATCCCGTTGGCAATGAACCCTATTATCTAACATCAGTTTTTCCCTTTTAATATAAAAAATACGATGTTAATTCGTTAAAATAGTCTTAAATTACCGGTTACTTACTAAAATACAATTTTCCAGACACTAAGAGCTGCTATTAATTGGTTATTTATTGAGATATTTACCGTTCTAACCACACCCCGTTCTAACCAATTTTTATTTTGATTTGGTAATAATTTGCCAGGTTAGGAAGGTTTCGTCCGAATCATCTTCTACTGACCTTCGTATATACATTTATTTAAATTATTCACTAAATACTATTCGTACGCAAATCATTTTAATTTGATAACGTAGATATATTTTTACGCAAGGCTGCTATAGTAAAAAAATAACGAATTCGTAATGTTTTAATGTCAATATTTAAGCCCACGTCAATCTAGTTAAAAGTTTCGGACTCTGGGGTTTATTTTTTTTTTTAGTATTTAAAAACCTTTTCTTTTTCTATGATGCAACCCTTCTCATTTTCTCCTATTTTTTAATGGCAGACTATTTTAAAATCCAGTATATTTAAATCCTTCGTTTTCTATACAGTCAACCGCCGACTCGAGCCTCGTTATTATGTTCTACACCTTTTAAAATTAATTGGAGGACGGAGGAAGCCTTAAATTGACCACAGGATGAGGGAAAAAGGAATTGGAGGACGAAGCAAGCCTTAAATTGACCACAGGATGAAGGAAAAGGCCGCCAGTGGTAATTTATAACGGGGTTTTTGACATCGAGGCCGCTAGTGGTAATTTATAACGGGGTTTTTGAGTAGCCCACAGAGCTATACACATTAGAGTGTTATGAGATAGGGAGGAGTGTCGTTGCCCAGCGGCCATCTTGGGACTCCCGTATCCACAGTTATTGACATTTCCCTGGCTTTCTACCCACCCTAAGCCTGTCCCCCTATTCCCGCACCCCCCAAAACGCCCCCAAGTCTGTCCCTTACTCCCGCACCCCCTTAAATCAATTAACAAGGCTGAGATAATGTCTTCAATTATTATTTCAATTATTATAATAAGGGGAAGGGCAACCCATCACAGCCGCCAACCCACTTCAGGTGTCAATGTGCCCTCTATGTGTCTAGCTGTGTATGGTACCCTTGCTGTGATTGGTTGGTGGCAGGGAACTGATATCTGATTGGCTAAAACATTCGGTGGCTCCAAATTAATACAGGCAACAGTATAGCCATTATTCCTTACTGTTTCCCAGCACACTTTGGAGGAATCAGAATGCTTCAACGAACCAAAAGTGTCCTACGGCCGTTAAAATTAAGTAAACAATGAAATTAATTATAAAATGAGCGGTTAATTAACACAACGGGGTAATTATTGATGTGGTAATTGAGTGGTTGGGGCCCGAAGGGATGTCCAAACCCTTAAATGGATTGACTGGGGTCCGAAGGGGCGCCCAAACCCTTATTAGAGTAAAAAAAAAAAAAAAAAAAAAATTGTCAAAATTTTTTATTTGATATTTTGAATCAGCGAGTTTTATTGTATATCGAATGAACATTATTTTTCAATTTATCGAAAAAAAATTTATATATAGTATTTTGATTTTTTCGAAATTTTTGTATTGGAGAATCTGAATCAGCGTATCTCAAAACGTGGAGATTTTTTTATTTTCGGCGATTTTGGACTAAAAAAAATATAATTGACTTTTGGGACTTCGGAAATTTCTTGTGTGGGTCGGTGCGAGAAAGAATGTTTTGACACGTGACTGTTTAATACTATACACACACACACACACACACACACGTGACTGTTTAATACTACACACACACACACGTGACTGTTTAATACTACACACATTTTACGGTAATTTCAGTACTTTAATGAAGTCTAATTACGATATAATTAACACAACGGGGTAATTATCGATGCATTACACACACACACACACACACACTCTACCGTACACACACACAGACACACACTACCACACACACAGACACACATACTCTGCCGTACACACACATTCCTCCCGCCAGGTCCAAGACAGTGATGTCTCCAAAAATCGCTCTACTTCACTTACTCCCTACGTCTAAACTACAATGCCTAGAAACTTAAATTTAGTTTTGTTCTAAGCAGCAACTCTTCCTCTTTCCAATGAGACCAACCCCAGCTCTCTATGACTCCTGGGTACAAAGATATCATGTGATGAACAGACATATGTAACTTGTTTTCGGCCAGAGAGCGAGGTGTGTCAGTCCTGGCTTGGTGTGGTTGATGGTGGCACCCCCCAAGCCTGTCCCAGTATTCCCGCACCCCCCACAAGCCTGTCCCAGTATTCCTATGTGTGTGTGTGTGTGTGTGTGGAGAAGTGTGTGTGTGTGTGTGTATGTGGAGAAGTATGTGTATGTGTGTGTATGTGGAGAAGTGTGTGTGTATGTATGTGTATGTGTAGAAGTGTGTGTGTGTGTGTAGAAGTGTGTGTATATGTGTGTGTGTGTGTATGTGGAGAAATGTGTAAGTGAAGTGTGTATATGTATGAGAGAGAGAGAGAGAGAGAGAGAGAGAGAGAGAGAGAGAGAGATCCGGGCCCCGTTATCACCCCCGCCCCGCCCCGTTATCACCCCCGCCCCGCCCCGTTATCACCCCCGCCACGCCCCGTTATCACCCCCGCCACGCCCCGTTATCACCCCGGCCCGCCCCGCCATCACCCCCGCCACGCCCCGTTATCACCCCCGCCACACCCCGTTATCACCCCCGCCACGCCCCGTTTTCACCCCCGCCACGCCCCGTTATCAACCCCGCCACGCCCCGTTATCACCCCCGCCACGCCCCGTTATCACCCCCGCCAGGCCCCGTTATCACCCCTGCCCCGCCCCGTCATCACCCCCGCCCCGCCCCGTTATCACCCCCGCCCCGCCCCGTTATCACCCCCGCCACGCCCCGTTATGTGTAGAGGAAGAAGGAGGGAGGGGCAGGGACAATATGAAGGGGTGTATGTGTAGGGGAGGAAGGAGGGAGGGGCAGGGACAATATGAAGGGGTGTATGTGTAGGGAAGGAAGGAGGGAGGGGCAGGGACAATATGAAGGGGTGTATGTGTAGGGAAGGAAGGAGGGAGGGGCAGGGACAATATGAAGGGGTGTATGTGTAGGGGAGGAAGCAGGGAGGGGCAGGGACAATATGAAGGGGTGTATGTGTAGGGGAGGAAGCAGGGAGGGGCAGGGACAATATGAAGGGGTGTATGTGTAGGGGAGGAAGCAGGGAGGGGCAGGGACAATATGAAGGGGTGTAGTGGTGTATGTGTAGGGGAGGAGGGAGGGAGGGGCAGGGACAATATGAAGGGGTGTATGTGTAGGGGAGGAAGCAGGGAGGGGCAGGGACAATATGAAGGGGTGTATGTGTAGGGGAGGAAGTCATTTACACAGGTAACATTGTTTCGTTTGCATGCTTACCAACCACTACCAAACACTGTGGAATGGACCCTTAGTTATATATTGGAGACTTGGGGCTACATGTAATTTCCACGTTAGGGGGGTGCTGGAGTAGGGGACAGGCTTGGGGGGGGGGAGGTTTGGGGGGTGCGGGAATAGGGGGACATGCTTGGGGCGGGTTTGAGGGGTGGGGGAATAGGGGGACAGATTAGGGGTGGGTAGAAAGCCTGTCCCCTATTCCCCCCCCCCCAAGCCTGTCCTCTTATTCCTGCACCCCCCCAAGCCTGTCCTCTTATTCCTGCACCCCCCCAAGCCTGTCCTCTTATTCCTGCACCCCCCCAAGCCTGTCCTCTTATTCCTGCACCCCCCTAACCCCGCCCCAAGCCTGTCCCTCTATATTCCTGCACCACCTTAACATAAAAGTAACTTCAAATTTCTCAGCGTGATGTATTTACAGTAAGTCAGCTGTTAAATTTATCATTCCTTCCCTTTCTTCTACGACCCTTCCCTTTCTTCTACGACCCTTCCCTTTCTCCTTCAACCCATCCCATTCTTCCTTCAACCCTTCCCATTCTTTTTCCAACCCTTCCCATTCTTTTTCCAACCCTTCCCATTCTTTTTCCAACCCTTCCCATTCTTTTTCCAATCCTTCCCATTCTTTCTCCAACCCTTCCCATTCTTCCTTCAACCCTTCCCATTTTCCCAGCCAAGGAGAATAGGAAAATGATGGACCTAATTAAAATTTCCGAAAATTTGAGGTCGACTTGTCATCCAAATTATAATGAAACGAGGCATTGACGAGTGTGTAAACTATGATAGTTGGGTTTGTTCTTGTACTATAAGGTTATACAAACCATATAACACGTGTAAGACTCGTAAAGAGCTAATATTAACACTAAAATAATGATCATTCGGTTATAGCCAATCAGCGATAATCTTCGAGTATTGATTTTTTGAGGTGGGCCAATCAGAGTGAGTTACAATAAGCGCTTAATTTGAACTGTTATTATGTCCCGTTTTAGTAAGATTTTGTGAATGTGGATACTCAGCTTTTAGAAAATAATGAAGCCTTACAAGTGTGGTTGGTTAGGAAGCTCACATACGAATACGACTGTGGAATCGACCCTTAATTAATCTCGGTGTGGGCTACGCACGGACGGCTATGTGGGTGTGTGGGTGTGTGTGTGGAGGTGGCAACTCGACCGTGGGAGGTGGTGTGTGGAGGTAGGTGGTGTGTGGAGGTGCGTGAGTGTGTGGAGGTGGTGTGTGTGTGTGTGGGTGAAGGTGTGTGTGTGGGTGAAGGTGTGTGTGTGGGTGAAGGTGTGTGTGTGGGTGAAGGTGTGTGTGTGGGTGAAGGTGTGTGTGTGGGTGAAGGTGTGTGTGTGTGGGTGAAGGTGTGTGTGTGTGTGTGTATGGAGGTGGTGCATGTGTGTATATGTGTTTATCTAAGGTCATAATTATTACTGAAAATTGTCGAAGTGAAAAATAAATGTGTGTATTTTTACCACCACAGATAATTAATTAATCATCCATTCTAGTAGTAATGTATTTATTTACACTTTTTCCCGTGTGTGTGTGTGTTTTGGCGCTCCTTTGAACCACAGACATTCCCTTTCAGTTCAATTCTTTAATTTTCTGCTTGATTCCTGTCCTTTCTCTCTCTCTCACTGTCGTCTCTCAAATTCTCACCCTCCCTTTCTCCTCCTTCATTCTCTCTCCTCCTTCCTTCTCTCTTTCTCCCTCCCTTTCCTCTCTCTCATTCCTTCTTCCTTCTCTCTCTCTCTCCTCCCTCCCTCCCTCTCTCATTCCTTCTCTCCCTCCCTTTCCTTCCTCTCTCTCTCCCTCCCTTTCCTTCTTCCTTCTCTCTCCCTCCCTCCCTTTCCTCTCTCTCAATCTCTCTCCCTCCCTTTCCTCTCCTCCATCCTTTCTTCTCTCTCTCTCTCTCCTCCCTCCTTCCTTCTCTCTCTCTCTCTCATTCCTTCTTCCTTCTCTCTCCCTCCCTTTCCCCTCTCTCTCTCTCATTCCTTCTTCTTTCTCTCTCTCCTCCTTCCTTCTCTCTCTCTATCTTTCTTCCTCCTCTCTCTCTCTCCTCCTTCCTTCTTTCTCCCTCCCTATCTCCCTCTCCTCCTTCCTTCTCTCTCTCTCCATTTCCTCTCTCTCATTCCTTCTTCCTCCTCTCCCTCTCTCTATCTCCCTGTATAGTTCGGTATCTTTATGAATAATACACAGAAACTGTATATATTATATATATTATTGTAATACACATTATTATTATTAGTTATACATTATTATTAATTATACACTTACCTCTCGACTAAGTTATATAAAATTTCATTTGTTTTTAAATGTTTTTGGTGCAAAAATTTAGTTTTAATAAATCATAATTCCATAAAATTCAACATCTATTGGTACTAGCAGACAGTCTGTTTGAATGCCCAGTCTGGAGATAATAGCAATAATTATAATAATAGTAGGTATAATAATTCTGTAACTGTCAAAATTATTGTTTGTTTTTGGTTGATTTTAATCAATTCAGGCATTTTATATAACTACAGAATGTTTAAAAAAATAGCAAATAAAAGTCTGCATATATTAATATTAGTAGATAGCCTGTTTAACAGCCCAGTTAGCGGAAATGCGCACTAACGTCGACTCAAATTTTCTAATCTGAACTAAAATTTTTCAAATTTTATTTTAGTTTTTGAATGTTCTTGGTTGACATGAATGCTGTAGACTAATTTTGATTTTGTCAGCAAATAGCCCATAATATTCCACATCTATTGGTGATAGCAGATAGTCTGTTTAATTGATCAGGTAGTGGAAATTCGCACTAATGGCGACTCCATTTTACAATCTGGACTAAGTTATATAAAATTTCATTTTAGTTTTTAAATGTTTTTGGTTGATTAGAATGCTGTAGTCTAATTCTGATTAGGTCCAAAAATAGCCCATAATATTCAGCATCTCTTGGTATTAGCAGATAGTCTGTTTGAAGGCTCAGTCTGGAGATAATAGCAATAATATTAATAATTGTAGGTAGAATTATGCATTTGATATCAAAATTTTGGTTAGATATAGGTTGATTTTGGTTGATTTGGTAGCTTCAACTAACTTCAGACAGCTTCAAGAAATAGCCCATAAAATTCTGCATCTATTGGTACTAGCAGATAATCTGTTTGATAGCCCAGTTAGTTAAAATTCGAATTAAAAGGCGACTCTATTTTTTCCATCTGGAGAAAGTTTTATCATATTTCATTTTCGTTTCAAAAGGCAAACTGTATACCCTTACACTTTCTAGCTTGATAAATAAAAATGGCCAAATCTTAACTCTTTCTATCTGTCACTGTAATTCCTGCACACATGATCCATTTACACACACACATAGCCTCATGCCACTTCTATACAAACACACCAACAATAACACACACACGTGTAAACATACCTTATGTAGAAGCTCCTCAAACACACACTGTACACCGTGTCTGGTCTTGGCTGAACATCAATGAATACCATACAGTGTGTCCAAACCAGTTGGATTCTCACTTCTCTTGTAACCTTCGTCTTGTCCTGAAATAATAATAATAATAATAATAATAATAATAATAATAATAGTAGTAGTAGTAGTGGTGGTGGTGGTGGTGGTGGTGGTGGTGGTGGCGGTGGCGGTGGCGGTGGTGGTGGTGGTGGTGGTGGTGGTGGTAGTAGTGGTAGTAGTAGTAGTAGTAGTAGTAGTAGTAGTAGTAGTAGTAGTAGTAGTAAAAAAAATATGAAATAATAGTAATAAATTATAATAAATTATACTATATATATTATATTATATATTATATAAACTATGTTATATATTGATGTATCTCCTTCAGAGTGGACACACACACAATAATAATAATAATAATAATGTTGTTGTTTTTCCTTCAGAGTGGACACACACACACACACACACACACACACACACAATAATAATAATAATAATAATAATGTTGTTGTTTTTCCTTCAGAGTGGACACACATATATACACTTTGGACACACACACACACATACACTTTGGACACACATACATACACTTTGGACACACACACACACACACACACACACACACACATACACTTTGGACACACACACACACACTTTGGACACACACACACACACACACACTTTGGACACACACACACATACAAAATAATAATAATAACATTGTTGTCATTTTTCCTTCAGAGTGGTAACCCAGCAGCAGGCAAGCCATGGACCTGGACCTCTCCCTTACCTAAGCTCACCCCGATTGGTCCGGTCAGGTCACGTGAGTATTTGAGCGACATTAACCTTGTTTCGTCCGACACCTTTGGATATTTCGTTTTCGCGTGCGGGTACAGCCACAATCAAAATAATATCCGCCGACACTTTCCTCCCGTCGTAGTAAATATCTTGGTAATAAAGAACAACACGTGTATGATTTTGCAGCACCTCATAATAATAATAATAGTAATAATATCCACCAACACTTTCCTTCCATCGTAGTAAATATCTTGGTAATAAAGAACAACACGTGTATGATTTTGCACCACCTCATAATAATAATTGAGGGGGTTGAGTTGACGTAAGGTGTTGTTGTTGTAAGATTATATTTTGATATGATACGGATTTATTGGCACGATGGAAGGAAAAAAAGTGTCGGCGGTTATTTGATCGTGGCTTTACATGTGAATATATATGGATGAAGTTATGTGGATGAACGAAATGATATGGAATGGTCACAGCTGGCCCGCTAATTCTCAGACTTCCACCTCCCCCTCCTCCCCCCGGTCAGGTCAGGTCACGTAAGTATTTGAGCGACATTAATAATTTAGGTGGTCATTCTTTTTTGGTAAATCTGGAATAACTTGATTCCTCCAAAGTATGCCAGGAAACGGAACCGACCGGATTAGTTAAGAGAAATAATGGTGTTCTGTTGCTTGGAATAGTTTGGAAGAATCATTTGCTCCAGTCTGTTGGTAAATCCGGAGTAAATGATTCCTCCAAACTATTCCAAGCAACAGAACACCATTATTTCTCTTAATTAATCTGGTCCTGTTTCCTGGCATACTTTGGAGGAATCAAGTTAGTCTAGTATATCAAAAGTGTACTATTCCCTTTGAGGTGGTAATTCTTTTATGGTACAGCCGACAGCATAAATTTGTGTCCATCTCATGTACTTAATGTTGCTAAAATGACCAGATAGTTGCATTAACACTTACAGAACTTATTGTGGGAGGAGAGGAAGTAACTGAACACATCATGGCCCCATCAAGAATTAAGTACCATATTGACACCATACTAACCTAACCTAACCTAACACTAACCTAACACTAACTTAACCTAACCTAACACTAACCTAACCTAACCTAACACTAACCTAACCTAACCTAACACTAAC
Organism: Petrolisthes cinctipes; assembly: GCA_033782935.1. Classification (NCBI taxonomy): domain Eukaryota; kingdom Metazoa; phylum Arthropoda; class Malacostraca; order Decapoda; family Porcellanidae; genus Petrolisthes; species Petrolisthes cinctipes. The sequence continues at coordinate 91,163 of JAWQEG010000268.1, read as the reverse complement.
CTAATCATAACAATATTATTACGATAACTAATTAAATTAACACTTACAGAACGTATTGTTGGAGGAGAGGAAGCTGCTGAACACTCATGGCCCCATCAAGAATTAAGTACCATATTGACACCATATTAACCTAACCATAACAATATTATTACGATAACTAATTAAATTAACACTTACAGAACGTATTGTTGGAGGAGAGGAAGCTGCTGAACACTCATGGCCGCATCAAGTTGGTTTGTTCTTCAGTGGTGGTTGGTTCTGTGGTGGCTCCCTCATCTCAGATCAATGGGTCCTCACTGCTGCTCACTGCACTGATGGGTAAGTTGGGTTAGGTTAGGTTGGGTTGGGTTGGTTGTGAGGTGATGTGAGGTGAGGTGAGATGAGGTGAGGTTGGGTTGGGTTGGTTGTGAGGTTAGGTTAGGTTAGGTTGGGTTGGGTGTGAGGTTAGGTTAGGTTAGGTTAGGTTGGGTTGGGTTGGGTTGGGAGGTTAGGTTGGGTTGGGTTAGAGGTTAGAGGTTAGGTTAGGTTAGGTTAGGTTGGGTTGGGTTGGGTTGGGTTGGGTTGTGTTGTTAGGTTAGGTTGGGTTGGGTTAGAGGTTAGGTTGGGTTGGGTTGGGTTGGGTTGGGTTGGGTTGGGTTGGGTTGGGTTGGGTTGGGTTGGGTTGGGTTGTGTTGTGTTGTGTTGTGTTGTGTTGTGTTGGGTTGTGTTGTGTTGTGTTGTGTTGTGTTGGGTTAGAGGTTGGGTTGGGTTGGGTTAGAGGTTGGGTTGGGTTGGGTTAGAGGTTAGGTTGGGTTGGGTTAGAGGTTAGGTTGGGTTGTGTTGTGAGGTTAGGTTGGGTTGTGTTGTGAGGTTAGGTTGGGTTGGGTTAGAGGTTAGGTTGGGTTGGGTTAGAGATTGGGTTACTATCAATTTACACTCTTTATTTTGAGTTTGAAATGAAGTGTGTAATAAATGTATGTCATGTTGAACACATTATAATATTCACTAGATTACACTACCCAATGGGGCTGACTTTATTATCTGTGAATATCAGCCATCCCCAACAGGGCTATAAAAAAAAAAAAAAAAAAAAAAAAAAAAAAAAAAAAAAAGTTGTAGGATCTGGTCATTTTCTATTGGATTTGACAACATCTGCCCACATGGATTAATAATCTATGTGAGGTGTACTGCAACCAGAGGCTATTTTTTTTTTTTTCCACTGGTGTGTGGACCGCCAGCACACACAGGGTACATTTCCCTTTGTACAGTCGGTGTCAAATATAATCATACATATAGGGGTAACTCACGTAAGAGTTTGACAGCTTCCCTCTGTTCCTTAGATGATAAACTTTACAATAAATAGGTTAACCACCATCTTTTACTTTAATACAAGCAACTACACACTACTTAACACAATAACATCATATGTGAAAGTGAAAACATTGGAAAGTAAATTGTTTGAGATACCCATATGTGGATGATTATTATTGACCACGACTGTATGTAGCAGTGTAAACTCCCTCCCCCCTTATGGTCCCTTCAGGGCTGGTCTCATGGAAGGTGCAGCCACACTTATACCTCTTGTGGTAACATGGACTTGTGCCCACACCACTGGCTGAGGGATCAAACACCTTCCCCACCAATGAGGCCCCCCAGACTCTGTGGTAACATGGACTTGTGCCCACACCACTGGCTGAGTGATCAAACACCTTCCCACCAATGAGGCCCCCAGACTCCCTGGTCCAGTAAGCTGTGATCCCATCTTCCTGGGATGTACTTAGGTAACCCAGGCATATAGGGTACATACACACATAATACCAGTGTACTGTACAATAATTACATCTGGATCAACAAACATCACTTTACCTTCATAAAATATAAGTGACATATACAGTCGCGGTCAAAAATAATCATCCATATAGGAGTAACTCACGTAAAATTTTGACAGCTTCCCTCTGTTCCTTAGCTGATAAACTTTCCAATAAATAGGTAAAGTACCATCATTTAATTTAATACAAACAGCTACACACTACTTAAAACAATAACACACACACACACGTTAACTACCATCTTTTAATTTAATACAAGCAGCTACACACTACTTAAAACCATAAAATTATATGTGAACATGAAAACATTACACAGTAAATTGTTAAAGTTACCCATATGTGGATGATTATTATTGACCGCGACTGTATATTACATTCATTACAGTGGTGAGTATGTAGATGTTGTAATGGGAGCACATAACATCCGACAGAATGAAGAGAATGTTGTAATGGGAGCACATAACATCCGACAGAATGAAGAGAGTCAAGTGACAGTGAGGTCCGACACACTTATGACCCATGAAGATTATAACTCCTTCTCTCTGCATAACGACATTGGTCTTATTCAGTTGCCGAGCCCCATCATATTCAGTAAGTATTATAATTATTATTGTACAGCCACAATCAAATATCCACCGACACTTTCTTTCCATCGTAGTAAATATCTTGGTAATAAAGAACAACACGTGTATAATTTTGCAGCACCTCATAGTAATAATTGAGGGGGTTGAGTTGACGTAAGGTGTTGTATGATTGTATTTTGATATGATACTGATTTATTTGCACAATGGAAGGAAAGTGTCGGTGGTTATTTGATTGTGGCTGTACAGTTGAGCAAGCACACACACACACACACACACTACAACGAAAATAGCAAGCAAGCACAAACACACACACACACACACTACAATGAAAATAAGCACACACACACACACACACTACAGCAAAAATAAGCACACACACACTACAACGAATATAAGCAAGCAAGCACATACACACACACACACACACACAACGAAAATAGCAAGCAAGCACAAACACACACACACACTACAACGAAAATAAGCACACACACACACACTACAGCAAAAATAAGCACACACACACACACACACTACAACGAATATAAGCAAGCAAGCACATACACACACACACACACACTACAACGAATATAAGCAAGCAAGCACATACACACACACACACAACGAAAATAGCAAGCAAGCACAAACACACACACACACACTACAACGAAAATAAGCAAGCAAGCACATAAACACACACACACACACACACTACAACGAAAATAAGCACACACACATACACAAACACACACACACTACAACGAAAATAAGCACACACACATTTGATTGTGGCTGTACATTGGAGTGCCTTGATTCCTCCAAAGTATATATGCCAGGAAACAAACAGGACACACACATGAACAAACATAATGGTGTTTGTTTGTTTGTTCTATTGCTTGGAAAAATATTTAGTTTGGAGGAATCGTTTGCTCCAGATTCACCGACAACGAATTCAATCCCTTATTAATTAATATATTATTTTGAACCTTACAGATGACAATATCCGGTCTGTGGCGTTGGCATCACTTGACCCCGGTGTTGGTACCACTGTCACTCTTACTGGTTGGGGGAAGAAATCTGATCGTAAGTCTTGGTAACACTTTCTGTAATATAAAAATAATAATAATAATAAGTCCTGGTAACACTTTATATCATATAATAATAATAAGTCTTGGTAACACTTTCTATAATATAATAATAATAATAATAGTAAGTCCTGGTAACACTTTCTATAGATAATATATCATCTCCTTCCCTTCCTTTTGTCCTTCCCTCCCTTTCGTCTTTCTCTCCTTCCTTTCCTTTCCTCCTTCTCTCCCTTTCATCATTCCCTCCCTTTCGTCTTTCTCTCCTTCCTTTCCTTTCCTTCCTTTTCTCCCTTTCGTCTTTATCTCCTTCCTTTCCTTCCTTCTCTCCCTTTTGTCTTTCTCTCCTTCCTTTCCTTTCCTCCTTCCCTTCCTTTCCTTTCTGTTGTGATATGCAAGGACACACACACACACACACACACACACACCACTCATAACAATTTTATATCTATAACACAACTGTAGTGTAAGTATTTAATTAATGGTGATAAGTTATGGTGTCATTTTCTATACAAGATAAGGCAAAGGTGTCTGTAGTGTAAGTATTTAATTAATGGTGATAAGTTATGGTGTCATTTTCTATACAAGATAAGGCAAAGGTGTCTGTAGTGTAAGTATTTAATTAATGGTGATAAGTTATGGTGTCATTTTCTATACAAGATAAGGCAAAGGTGTCTGTAGTGTAAGTATTTAATTAATGGTCATAAGTTATGGTGTTATTTTCTATATAAGATATTAGTGTGTTCCAGCAGACCGCGGAGGGCATGAGACCTTCGGGTTCTTCGTTAGCCGCCCTTGAGAGTGGCCCACCAACACTACCCTATGGAGAATTGGAGGCCTACGGTCCCTCTTGTCCAAGGGAATAGAATAATTAGATTCGGGATCAAATTTCACCCATCAACTGATTTAGTTTCATTAAATTCAGACAACTTACAAATTTGTGTGTTTATATATTGTAGGTTATATTAATGTGTTACAATGTGTTACAAGGTGATGAATTGGAATGGTGTTACTGCTGGTGTTACTTCCTTTGTGTTACTGCCGGTGTTACTATAAGTACAGTACAGTAATATTAATGTGTTACATGTGTTACAAGGTGATGAATTGGAATGGTGTTACTGCTGGTGTTACTTCCTTTGTGTTACTGCCGGTGTTACTATAAGTACAGTACAGTAATATTAATGTGTTACAATGTGTTACAAGGTGATGAATTGGAATGGTGTTACTGCTGGTGTTACTTCCTTTGTGTTACTGCCGGTGTTACTATAAGTACAGTACAGTAATATTAATGTGTTACATGTGTTACAAGGTGATGAATTGGAATGGTGTTACTGCTGGTGTTACTTCCTTTGTGTTACTGTTGGTGTTACTGTTGGTGTTTATATAAGTACAGTACAGTAATATTCACGTGTTACATGTGTTACAGGGTGATTCCGGTGGACCCATGAACTGGAATGGTGTTACAGCTGGTGTTACTTCCTTGGTGGCTTCGGCTGGGTGTGAGTCTGGTCTACCCCATGGCTTCACTAGTGAGTCTGGTCTACCCCATGGCTTCACTAGTGAGTCTGGTCTACCCCATGGCTTCACTAGTGAGTCTGGTCTACCCCATGGCTTCACTAGTGAGTCTGGTCTACCCCATGGCTTCACTAGTGAGTCTGGTCTACCCCATGGCTTCACTAGTGAGTCTGGTCTACCCCATGGCTTCACTAGTGAGTCTGGTCTACCCCATGGCTTCACTAGTGAGTCTGGTCTACCCCATGGCTTCACTAGTGAGTCTGGTCTACCCATGGCTTCACTAGTGAGTCTGGTCTACCCCATGGCTTCACTAGTGAGTCTGGTCTACCCCATGGCTTCACTAGTGAGTCTGGTCTACCCCATGGCTTCACTAGTGAGTCTGGTCTACCCCATGGCTTCACTAGTGAGTCTGGTCTACCCCATGGCTTCACTAGTGAGTCTGGTCTACCCCATGGCTTCACTAGTGAGTCTGGTCTACCCCATGGCTTCACTAGGGTCACTTACTTCCTGGACTGGATTCAGGCCAACTCTGGCATCACTCCTTAGTTAATTAGAGGGAAAGTTTTGGGTTAGTAAATCTGGAGCAACTGAATCCTCCAAACTATTCCAAGCATCACAAAAACACCATTATTTTTTGCTCTTCTGCTCCAGCTGTTTCCTAGCATATTTTTTTTGAGGAATCAAGGCACTCCAATATACCAAAATGGAATTACCTATCTTAACTCAACCAGCTTATTATTATTATTTACTTCAGTATAAATCACACATAAATAAATATCCATATGATTCCTGTATAAAACTGAATCATACATGAATAATATCCTTATGATTCCTGTATAAAACTGAATCATACATAAATAAATATCCTTATAATTCCTGTATGACTGAAAATATAATGATTACCAACAACAACTAACTTGATCTTTTCTTTAATTAACATCAATGGAAAAAGTATTTGTTTGAAGGAAAAAAAAAAAAAAAAAAAATCACATTCTTTCTATCATCCAAACGTTTGATAATGAGGACATACATACATACATACATACACTTAGGGAAAGAAAAAAAAAAAAAAAAAAAAAAAGAGAGAGAGAGAGAAGCTTATTATTAGACATTTCAATAAACCCAACAATATTTTTATTAATTAATTAAAGGGGAAGTACAAATTTGCTACAGATTTACCAACATTGTACTTCCCCTTGTACTTACCAAACCTTGAAAGTACCTACAATAAATTGTTACCGTGTACAGTCGCGGCACATAGTCCTTGACCAGGGTGTAAGGAGGGGATGTCTGTTCGAGGACTATGTGCCACGACTGTACATACAAGCGAGTCTGTTCACCGATGCTAGTAACACCTGTCTGTCCCTATTGTTAATGGGGTGTGGGAATAGGGGGGGGGGGGACAGGCTTGGGGGGGGGAGATAGGGGGGTGCGGGAGTAGCGGGACAGGCTTGGGAGGGGGGGGGGTCAGGGGGTTGCGGGAACAGGGGTCAGGCTTTCTACCCCCCCCCCCCACCAAGCCTGCCCCCTACTCCCACACCCCCCTAAACCAGGAAACAGGACCAGATGGACAAAAATAATGGTGTTCTGTTGCTTGGAATAGTTTGGAGTAACCTGTTGATAAATGTGGAGCAAATGAATCCTCCAAACTATTCCAAGCAACAAGAGAACACCATTATTTTTGTGCATCTGGTGCTGTTTCCTGGTTTAACAACAGGGATAGACAGTTGTTAATAGCATCGGTGAACAGACTCCCTTGTATGTACACGGTAACAATTTATTGTAGGTGCTTTCAAGGTTGGTAAGTACACTTGTTGTACCTGGACTCAGTTAGCAAGGGAGGCGAGCACCTTGTAGAGGAGAGTCTGGTCTGTCGTGGTCGAGTACAGCAGCATGGCGTCTGGAGCAGGCGAGGTCGGCGGCAGGAGAGGAGAGGTGAGGTGAGTCCAGGTGAGGAACTAGCAGGAGAGGTGAGTCCAGCAGGTGAGCAACTAGCAGGAGAGGTGAGTCCAGGTGAGCAACTAGCAGGAGAGGTGAGTCCAGCAGGTGAGCATCTAGCAGGAGAGTGACCCAAGAAGATTTAGTTAGGGCTTTATGCCAATCGGTATTCTAGAATGGAGGAGGAGGAGCCGGTATCAACAATGGCGTTCCTGGCTTCTTCCCCAATTTCCCTGTAGGCAGTTACTTCCTCTCACAACAGACTGTCCTCAACAACCTCTATTTTCCCCAACCTTTCTCCCCTCTAATACACTTAGCAATTATAATCTTTAAATAAGCTTCTTTCATACAAAAATAAATAACCTTCACAAACATAGCTAAATAATACTAATAATTATTTATTAACAAATAATACTTAGCAATTTCCCCTATTGAATATTGGAACTCTCTTTTTTCCTCCATTTTCAAACACATTCTATTTTCTCTCTAGACCTAAATTTTAGAAAAATAAAGGTTACAACGACTGAATAGCCATGAAAATTAAGAAGGCAAATACTCAACAACATTTAGTCACTTTAACATTGATTATTTGATATCGGGTCTCCTGTTTATAAGAATTCCTATGAACCATTTGAATTTAAGTCCACCCCTTGTATTCAAGCTATTCATCTATATGACAATATTAACACCTAAATAATTACAATTCATTCAAAACTAAACAGGTAATTATAAATAAACTAGACATATAAATCAAAACATACTTTTCCAATAATAATTACAACACAATTAATTAATTCCTATATGGTAATATATATACGTACCTCATGTTAACCTCCCACTCTCCATTCTCTCCGTTAATCTTACCAAAGAGAAAATGGCGCTTTTAATATAAAGAGTGACTAATGTAAAAATGGAGTGTTACATTCTTGACAATAAAATAAATATGAAGATTATACATGAATCCACCTAACATATTTTTATACTCGAATATTTATATATTTAATTATCAATAAAACAAAATAATTGCACAAATATTAGCCTTCTTAAGAGAGAGAGAGAGAGAGAGAGAGAGAGAGAGAGAGAGAGAGAAAGAGAGAGAGAAAGGAAGGGGTAGGTGAGGCAGTGTTTATAATTCTGTTTATAATTCTGGTTAGAATGCCTTTTTATTATAATTATTATATATTAAATAAAGTATTGACCTTCAAATTCTTATAAAATTTTGAGAATGTTTAAAAATATTGACCTCCAAATTCTTATAAAATTTTGAGAATGTGTTAAAATATTGACCTCCTTATATTCTTTAAAAAAATTCCTAACGCGACCCTAATAGACTTACAACGGCCGAGGGTGAGCGGTGCGATGCCGTGAACCGACCGACTCTGAATACCGTTGACGAGCGTCGACAACTGAAAAGAAATTATTATGATTATTGTTGTTATTATCATTATTATTGGTATTATTATTATTATTATTATTGGTATTATTGTAATTATTTTATTATTATTATTATTATTATTTAACTTATAAACCCTTAATTAGATTTTTATTAATAGACTTTTATTAATAACTACAACTTATGGTATTAGTATAGAATTATTTCGGTAATTTTTTTTTTGGACTATTCTAACACACTTTTCATCTATGGTGTTTCTTATACAATCTTAATTTGGAAATCAGTCTGCCCTCATTCTACTAAATAAATAAATAAATAAATTTAATAAAATATTTTGGTAAATATTGAATGAATTACCGTTATTGCGTACGTTTTTTCTACCTTCATTACCCACTTATTTAGACCATTCTAAGACTATTTTCTTCTATGGCATTTTCTCTGCAAATGCCCCATTTCCAAGATAGGGCATATTCAAATGGGGCATTTTGAAATTAGCCTGACCTTACCTGACCTAACCTAACCTAGACCGCATCAGACTACCGGGACCTAACCTGGGCAAACTACCGGGAAATCATCGTGATAAAGTACAATAAATGACTGGGACCCAACCGGATCTGGCAACACTGCTGCAAAACGATAATTCTTTCAATAAATACCAATATTTTTAACACTCGGGTCCCACCAGCTGTATAATTTATCGTCTTATTTATCCATTTATCGTTATTTATTTACACCACGGGGGTCCTTTAATAACTCATAAACACCTTGAAATAGTCAGGGAATAAATAATAAATAAAATAAAGGCAGTAATAACAAAATAATGATAAATTTTTCCTCTCACCGGATCATTTTTTATCGTCTTATTTCATCAATTATCGCCTTATTTATCCACTTATCGTTATTTATCTACACCACAGGGGTCCTTTATTAACTCATAAACACCTTGAAATAGTCAGGGAATAAATAAATAATGAAATGGTCAATATTTATTTTCCAGTGATAAATTTTTCCACTCACGGGTTCATTTTTTATCGTCTTATTTAATCAATTATCGCCTTATTTATCCACTTATCGTTATTTATTTACACCACAGGGGTCCTTTATATACTTATTAACACCTTGAATAGTCAGGGAATAAATAATTAATTAAATAATGTCAATATTTACCCGCGATAAATATGGAGTGAGTCTTGGCGCCATCATATTTGTTTTGGTCTCGTCAGTGTTACCAGATATGTTTGTTGTTGTGTAGTGCGCAGTGTTGCCAGGTCTGCTTGATGAAATTTTCCCAACTTAAACAGAATTTCCCTTTTTTACCTCAAAAATTCCCTGTTTACTCTTCAACAACCTTTATATAATTTCCCCATAGTTACCTCTAATTCTCTATGCCTAAGAATAATTCCCCATACTTGGCATCACTGTCTCTTGTTGATTAGTGCATAGTGTTGCCAGATAGGATATACTCGCATGGTTGTCAACTTGTCAAACTCATTTACCCCAGCGTGCCATATTTAATTTATTAGAGTATACAGTACACGGGCCAGATAATTATGAACAGATCGATACCACTTATTGGTAAAGGTACAGAAGTGGACCTTACTGTATAATAGATATTTTACTGTCATTACCCACTATTTTGGACCATTCTAAGACACTTCTTCTATGGTTTTTCTTCCTCAAATGCCCCGTTTCCAAGATAGGGCATATTCAAATGGGGCATTTTGAAATTAGCCTGACCTAACCTAACCTAGACCGCATCAGACTACCGGGACCTAACCTGGGCAAACTACCGGGAAATAATCGTGATAAAGTACAATAAATGACAGGGGTAAAATACTAGGACCCAGCCGGATCTGGCAACACTGCTGAATTCAGGTCCACTTCTGTACTAATACCCACTTATTAATCAAGATAAAACTATTGTATGATATAAATCACAAAAAAAGGCAGTAAATTGTTTGAGATACCCATATGTGGATGATTATTATTGACCACAACTGTATTGTTCCCTGCTAACACAGAGTACAACACATAACAAAAGAACATCCCCAGGCTATTGTATCAATTCACATCACTTGTGTACCTCTCATGGCTCCAATATCATTTATCATTATGTATATACTCTGTATGACTTTCCTTTTCCTAGCCCTAGCTATCATTTGCTAGGTGTCAGAAAAAAACACTGTTCACTTGAAATATATGGTATTTTCCTAATACACTCGACACTTGATTTAATGGCCCCCCATTTAAAGGATTTCAGATTTAACAGACACTTTTTGCTACCAGACAATCATTATGCATCAGACAGAAAGTGTGTTACTTGAAAATATTCTGTGGACTAACTAGGTGTCAGTGTGGCTGTAAAGGTAAGGAAGGAGGTGTTGGTAGTCCACTGTCCAAGGACCCCTCAATATTTTATCCAAGTGGTGCGGGAATAGGGGGACAGGCTTTGGGGGTTTAGGGGTGTGTGGGTGTTTTTGGGGGGTGCGGGAGTAGGGGGACAGGCTTGGGGGGGGGTTAGGAGGGTGCGGGAATAGGGGACAGGCTTTCTACCCACCCCAAGCCTGTCCCCATATTCTGTGCCCCCCCCCCCCCAAGCCTATCCCCTACTCCCGCACCCCCTTAAGGGACCCTGTGATGTAGTCAGAAAATTGGAGGTAAATGAGTCCTTCAAATATTATCATGAAACACTATCTATGTGGAAGGAAGGAGGTTGTTTGGTGGCATAGTCAGGAGGAATCAGAAGCCTCCAAGTCTCACCAAACATCACCAATATAGAAGCAGCTTGTCTGGTGGCATAGTCAGGAGGAATCAGAAGCCTCCAAGTCTCACCAAACATCACCAATATAGGAGGTTGTTTGGTGGCATAGTCAGGAGGAATCAGAAGCCTCCAAGTCTCACCAAACATCACCAATATAGGAGCATGTTTGGTGGCATAGTCAGGAGGAATCACAAGACACCAACCAAGTCTCAAAAACCATCACAGGGTCTTTAATTAATCATACCAAAGGTTTGAGGAAAAACTTGACAAAAAAAAGAACACAACTGTATTACTCCATGTTGAACCAGCACAACCTTCCAAGCACTTGAACAGAACATAACTGTATTACTCCATGTTCAACCAGCACAACCTTCCAAGCACTTGAACAGAACATAACTGTATTACTCCATGTTGAACCAGCACAACCTTCCAAGCACTTGAACAGAACATAACTGTATTACTCCATGTTCAACCAGCACAACCTTCCAAGCACTTGAACAGAACATAACTGTATTACTCCATGTTCAACCAGCACAACCTTCCAAGCACTTGAACAGAACATAACTGTATTACTCCATGTTCAACCAGCACAACCTTCCAAGCACTTGAACAGAACATAACTGTATTACTCCATGTTCAACCAGCACAACCTTCCAAGCACTTGAACAGAACATAACTGTATTACTCCATGTTCAACCAGCACAACCTCCCAAGCACTTGAACAGAACATAACTGTATTACTCCATGTTCAACCAGCACAACCTTCCAAGCACTTGAACCCTTAGTACAAGTGTTGTAACACACCAAATAGTAATGGTACAATTAACAATAACTATAGCAAGTGTTCTTAGAGGGTGGGTTGGCTTTCTGTGAACACAAATGAGAGTGGTAAGAGAAAGCCCATGTCTCCTGACTAACTCAAGAAACAATAAGTAACAATATAATATATATAATGGGTGGAGGAGTGCGGGAGTAGGGGGACAGGCTGTAGGGGGGTGAGGGAGTAGGGGGACAGGCTTGGGGGGGGTTTAGGGGGTGCGGGAGTAGGGGGACAGGTTTGGAGGGGGGGTTAGGGGGTGCGGTAATAGTGTTAATATATATATATATATATATACTCACTTGACAGACATACAAACATAGTATAATATACTCACTTGACAGACATACAAACATAGTATAATATACTCACTTGACAGACATACAAACATAGTATAATATACTCACTTGACAGACATACAAACATAGTATAATATACTCACTTGACAGACATACAAACATAGTATAATATACTCACTTGACAGACATACAAACATAGTATAATATACTCACTTGACAGACATACAAACATAGTATAATATACTCACTTGACAGACATACAAACATAGTATAATATACTCACTTGACAGACATACAAACATAGTATAATATACTCACTTGACAGACATACTGTATATATACCATACATACCTTGCTTAGCCTTATAGCTGAGCCTTCTGTGGTGGTGTTGGCCTTATAGCTGAACCTTCATGCCTTCTGTGGTGGGTTGTGTGAGATTAATGATAGACAAAGTGTACTGGAAATGTATGATAAAGAAGAAATAAAGAAACTACAAAGGTTAGAAAACAGTGTGGGAGCGCCTAGTTATACGCAAGAAACTGTAATAAGGGTAGGATTATGGAGGGACAATTAAAATACTGGCAGCATATTCTAAGAGGTGAAAGTAACATTCTACTGGAGAGTGTGATACAAGAAATGAGGTTGGAAAAAGAGGAAAAATAAGTGGATTGGAAGGCTGTTGGAAGATAGAAGAATGATGGGAATAAGAGGAATAGACATTAACAATGCTGAAATCGGTGAAAAAGTGGGAAAAAAGAAAGGTGGAAAAGTGAGATGCAAGTAAAAGATAGTCTGAAGCTGTATAGAGAGTGGAGAAAAGAACTGGGAGGACAAGAAGACATTTACAATAACACCAAAGCAGTGATAATTATGTTCAAGTGTCGTACCAACAATATCAACTTGGGAGACAGAAAGAGGTTTAGTAATCAAACAATGGAATGTACAGTCGTGGTCAATAACAATCATCCACATATGGGTATCTCAAACAATTTACTGTCTAATGTTTTCACGTTTACATATGATGTTATTGTTTTAAGTAGTGCGTAGCTGCTTGTAGTAAAATAAAAGATGGTACCAAACCTATTTATTAGAAAGTTTATCATCTAAGGAACAGAGGGAAGCTGTCAAACTCTTACTTGAGTTACCCCTATATGGATGATTATATTTGACACCGACTGTATATATAATGTGTGGAAATGAAAAGGAAGATGTCATACACTTCCTACTACACTGTGAAGCCTATAGTGTAGAAAGGAATAAAAACACATAGTGCTACAGCATCCATATATATATATAACTATGATGAAGAAAATATAATTGGGAAGTTTCTATATGACAGCAGTATAATTGACCAAAGCAAATCAACAATTTATCAATTCTGGCAGATAAGAGAAAAAGATAAAAAAGTTTATCTGTAAAAACAGAGTAAAACAAGACCCAGACCATAGACATTGTGAAGTACATGA
>JAWQEG010000268.1:35000-72500 GCA_033782935.1 Petrolisthes cinctipes | reverse complement strand
TTTCTTAACATTTCCAAGTTAGGTCATATTCAAATATAGCATTTAGAAATTAGTATGACCTTACATGACTTAACATAACCTAACCTAAACTGCAGTAAACTACCGGGACCTAACCCGGGCAAAATACCGGGAACTAACCGTGGTAAAATACGGTAAATATTGAAAGAATTACCATTACTGCGTACGGTTTTTCTACCTTCATTACCCACTTATTTAAACCATTCTAAGACTATTTTATTCTATGGCATTTCCAAGATAGGGCATATTCAAATTTTGAAATTAGCATGACCTAACCTAGACTGCGGCAAGCTACCAGGACCTAACCTGGGCAAACTACCGGGAAATAACCATGGTAAAGTACAGGAAATGCAAAATACTGGGACCTAACCAAATCTGGCAACACTGCTACAAAACGGTAATTTTTTCAATAAATACCGTACCAACTTTTCTTCGGAAATGCCCCATTTCCAAGTTAGCTAATATTGAAATTAGCCTGACCTTACCTGACCTAACCTAGACTTCGGCAAGCTACCGGACCTAACCTGACCTAACCTAACCTAGACTGCGGCAAACTACCGGGACCTAACCTGGGCAAACTACCGGGAAATAACCGTGGTAAAGTACAGGAAATGACGGTATTTTTACAGAAAACCTGGGTTCACTAGTACGTAAATATTAGTATGTTTTACCACTAATTAGGACCATTCTAAGACACTTTTCATCAATGGTGTATCTCTCGGAGATGCCCCGTTTTCATACCCCAATACAAACATGGGGGAGAGCCTGGGAATCCGGGGTTTTGGGTGGGGGAAAACACGCATTTCACTGTGGTTCTGCCTATATAATTGACTTCCTACCGTTATTTTCGTTGCTTTTCGTTATATTCCACGTTATTCAAGACGCATGCAATATTGGGGGTGCGTTGGATGAAGCTAGTTTCAGGTGGGGAGATTGGTTCTCTTGTGTTTACGTTTGATATGTTTTCACTACAATTATAGTCTTTTCATAGTTGTAAATGTTACAATATTCACGCTACTTTTGGCTGGTTTGGCTATATTTGCCCTATTATATTTTGTATTGGCAATATTGTCTATGAGCGTCCTACTCTTTTTATGGAAATTTCCATATCCAGGATGTTACATTGTTGCCATCTAGTGTCTACTCCTGTCATTAATTCCTTGATATCACTGTGTTGCCATCTTGTGGTTACTCTGTAAATTATTGGTAATGGAAGTGCAGTGTTACCACATCCATCTACATCCCGGGATATTTACTCGGTCACTTTATTAATTGTACAACGGTTTTATGCCCAGGTTAGGTCCCGATAGTTTGCCCAGGTTAGGTCCCGGTAGTCTGTTGTGGTCTAGGTTAGGTCAGGTCAGGTTAGGTAACACTAATTCCCAAAATAACCATTTGATTTAACATTTTATTGGAGATCTGGCAATTGTGGGATTTTATTCGATGCCGATAGCCATCCACTTATTATGTACATTACCAATTCCTCATTTTCATAGCCATTTGGGCTACAAATGTGCACCTGAACACGTGTTATTATTCACTGGGTAATTTCATTATGTTACTTTTTATTATCTTTCCTTATTTTTGGTTAGGTTTGTTATGCTTTGCTTTGGTTTGTTTGGGTTAGGTTAGGTTAGGTTAGGTTTTGTTTAGTAAGGATATGTAGGGGTCGGTAGGATTTGGCTATAATTCTACTTCTTTTCATAGTATTGGGTGCTTCTCTTTGTTATTTTGAGTTAGTACCACTGCTTATAGCCTTGGAAATTTTGGCCCTCTGCTGGCTACTCTAAATATTAATATGTGCATTACCATCTACTAATTTTTATAGCCATTTGGGCTACTTTTGTGCACATGAACACGTGTTTTCATTCTAAGAGTATTTATATTATGTATCTATATTTTTACTTTTGTTTTGTTATGTTACTTTATTTTGGGCTTTAATTGGTTATTTAGTGTAGGGTGAAATATTGTTAGGTTATGTTTGGGTGGGATAGGTACGGTGTGGCTATCATTTTACTTTTTTGGCTGCTTTTCCATTTATTTTTGAGTTTGTAATGCTGCTGTATGGAAAACTGGGTCACGTGATTATCCCCTATAAATAGGACGTTAGAGCGTGGGTCTTTCTCTTTCAGTTGCTTACTATGGAACACTTGTGTGCCGGTTGTCGTCCTCTATTCTACGAAATTATAGCAAGCCATTTTAGAAATAACGAGACCAGTATAACTTTATTTCAAAATCACGGTGTCTTACCAACTGATCTCAAGTGTCCTAATTGCGGTAACAATTGTTGTTTAACACATGATAACCTTTTTCGTTGTTATCACACAACTCTAATAGCAAAGACAAAGAGAAGAAGACGTTGTGGATTTTCTGTGTCGTCATTTAAAGGCTCATTTTTAGACCATTCACACATCGAACCCTGGAAAGTGCTGTGTTTTATTAACGTATTTTGTGATAAGAGTTTTTCACACATCCAGACTATCAAAAACTTGAGCATAAACAGCAAAACTTCTGTCGATTGGAGAAGTTTCTGTAGTGAAGTGTGCGAGAAATGGCTAACATCTCAACCCCCTATAGGTGGTCCTCATATAACAGTTGAGATTGATGAAACCCTTGTTGTCAGACGGAAACACAACGTCGGTCGTGTTTTGTCTCAAGTGTAGGTGTTTGGAGGAATTGAAAGAGTCTCCAAGAAAAAATTTATTATCCCGCTCTTAGACGATGCGACTCAACCACTTCCACGGAATAAAGAAACTCTTATTCCACTAATAAAACTTTTTATATTGCCTGGCACTACCATTTGCTCTGATTCTTGGCGTGCATACAATTCTCTCGAGGACGAGGGCTATCGACATTGGTGTGTAAATCACAGCATTAATTTTGTCGACCCGGTTAATACTGAAATACACACACAAAACATAGAGAGATTGTGGAGAGACGTTAAGGAACATATTAAACGACCAGGAATCAAAGCCAAGTATTTGAGACAATATATTGCAAGATATATATTTCTAGACCAACACGAAGATCTTGCGTTTCATCAATTCCTTCTGGAGGCTGCAAAACTCTATCCGCCCCAACCGTGTTCGTCCGCCATTACCACATGATTCAGACGACTCAGATATCTCCTCTGATCACAACAATCCCACACCATCCACATAATTTCTGTAAGGTATGTTATTTATTGTTTATTCAACATTCTTTACCCTTTATTTTGTCCATTTTTATACACATATTATTATATATATGTCATTCCTACATATACATTGTGTACACATGTTGGTAACGCTGCTACTTGGGCTGTATTGGTATTATATTGCAACGTTCTCGAACACTTGGAATTTTTTTTTTATCATTAACTATTTTATTTACGGTTGGAAGTGTATAATTATGGCATTAACATAGTGCTATGCGTGTTTTCCCCCACCCAAAACCCCAGATTCCCAGGCTCTCCCCCATGTTTGTATTGGGGTATGAAAACGGGGCATATTTCGATAACGGGGCATATCCAATAAATACTCCATAGGTTGGAACTGTATTATAAAGGCAAAACCATAGTGTATAGCGTGTTTTCCCCCACCCAAAACCCCGGATTCCCAGGCTCTCCCCCATGTTTGTATTGAGGTATGAAAACGGGGCATCTCCGAGAGAAACACCATAGATGAAAAGTGTCTTAGAAAGGTACTAATTAGGGTATTTATTGAAAGAATTACCGTTTTGTAGCAGTGTTGCCAGATCCGGCTAGGTCCCAATACTTTGGCCCGGTCATTTTCTGTACTTTACCACGGTTATTTCCCGGTAGTTTGCCCAGGTTAGGTCCCGGTAGTCTGCCCAGGTTAGGTCCCGGTAGTCTGATGCGGTCTAGGTTAGGTTAGGTCAGGTCAGGTAAGGTCAGGCTAATATCAAAATGCCCCATTTGAATATGCCCTATCTTGGAAATGGGGCATTTGCGGAGAAAATGCCATAGAAGAAAATAGTCTTAGAATGGTCTAAATAAGTGGGTAATGAAGGTAGAAAAACTGTACCCAATAACGGTAATTCATTCAATATTTACCCTAATTAGTGGTAAAACATACTAATATTTACGTATTAGTGAACCCAGGTTTTCTGTAAATTTACCGAAATGACTAGGGCAAAATACTTGGTCCTAGCCGGATCTGGCAACACTGTTACAAGATGGCAATTCTTTCAATAAATACCCAAAACTGCAATTGCCTAGAATCTAAATAAATACCAAACAATACCATGATTTACCCATATAGTAATAGTGGTGGTAGTAGGGTAGAAGTGGTGGTGGTAGTAGTAGTGGTAGTAGTGATAGTAGTAGTAATAGTAGTGGAAGAAAGATTGGAGGGAGAAGAATTTATACACTTGGAGATTGGAGAACACTGGGGTATTTATTGAAAGAATTACCGTTTTGTAGCAGTGTTGCCAGATCCGGCTGGGTCCCAGTATTTTACCCCCGTCATTTATTGTACTTTATCACGATTATTTCCCGGTAGTTTGCCCAGGTTAGGTCACGGTAGTCTGCCCAGGTTAGGTCCCGGTAGTCTGATGCGGTCTAGGTTAGGTTAGGTTAGGTCAGGTCAGGTAAGGTCAGGCTAATTTCAAAATGCCCCATTTGAATATGCCCTATCTTGGAAATGGAGCATTTGCGGAGGAAATGCCATAGAAGAAAATAGGGTATTTATTGAAAGAATTACCGTTTTGCAGCAGTGTTGCCAGATCCGGCTTGGTCCCAGTATTTTGCCCCAGTCATTTATTGTACTTTATCACGATTATTTCCCGGTAGTTTGCCCAGGTTAGGTCCCGGTAGTCTGATTTGGTCTAGGTTAGGTTAGGTCAGGTCAGGTAAGGTCAGACTAATTTCAAAATGCCCCATTTGAATATGCCCTATCTTGGAAATGGGGCATTTGCGGAGGAAATGCCATAGAAGAAAATAGTCTTAGAATGGTCGAAATTAGTGGGTAATGAAGGTAGAAAAACGGTATGCAATAACGGTAATTCATTCAATATTTACCGAAAATAGTCTTAGAATGGTCTAAATAAGTGGGTAATGAGGGTAGAAAAAACGTACGCAATAACGGTAATTCATTCAATATTTACCAAAACTGGTTATTGAAGGGATTGGAGGATTTAGAGGGAATACTAGGGACATTTGAGGAGAGATTAGAGGATTGGAGGAAACACTGGTGAGAAGATTGGAGCAATTTGGAGGCCTCAGAGAGAAGAAATTCGATGAAATACCTTAATAATTGGGTTGAAAATACCTTAGATGAAACCAAATTACCTCAACATGGAGAGATTAGAGGATTGGAGAGACTGGATGGTTTGGAGGAAACACCGGAATGAAGATTGGTTCGATCGCCAACAACAGAGGGAAGAAATTCGTAAAATACCTTAAAAATTGGGTTGAAAATACCTTAGATGGAACCAAATTACCTCAACATAAATTAAACCTTTGACAAACGGTATACATTTCCATGTTTTTATAATAGTATTAACTTTGAAAGTATTTTAATAGTATTAATTTTCTTTCACAACGACCCAGGAAATAAATAACGAAGGAATTTTCATAAAAATTACTTTAGATAGGAGAAATTTTATCTTAAATAGCACCAAACTAGGCTAATTTAGAGTAATTACCTTAGAAATGACAACACTGACAAAAGTAGCAATGCTGATAGGGACTACGATTGTTAACTATTATTATTATCATTATTATTACAATTTATTTATTTATTTATCTAATTATTGGGTTCTATATATTTCTTCGTATTGATTTATATATATTTCTCTTGTTATAATACTCTTATTGCTGTTATTATTGTTATTATAATTACTTTTTACATTCATCATCTCAACGGCGGCCATCATGGATAGTGACGTCATTATTGCCGTGTCGTGAAATCAGTGTTGCCAAGTCAGAGGCCGCGACTCGTGTAAAAACTGAAATTGTTCCTAATTTACTCAAGTTTTGGTGTTTCTCGGGTTAGTTTTGTATATTTGCCATAGAATATAAGTACCTTACACTTCCATTAGGTTATTTGTTGTGGAAATATAACAAATAGTAAGCCTACTATTGGAAATAAGATATAATAAGTGTATACAAATGGTAAAGGAACGATCAAGGAGCTACTAGGGTTTTGGGGGGTGCGGGGAGTTTTGGGGGGTGTCGCGGGTTTTTTTTTGGGGTGCGGGAGTAGGGGGACAGGCTTGGGGGATATTTAGGGGTGTGTGGGGTGTTTTGGGGGGTTCGGGGGGGGGGGGGGAGTTTGGGAGGTAAGGAAATAGGGGGACAGACTTGGGGTGGGTAGAAAGCCTGTTCCCTATTCCTGCACCCCCATAACCCCCCCCCCCCCCCAGCATGTCCCCCATTGCCTCACATGGAGGTATAATATGTGGAGACTACATCCCAGCTAGGCCTTCTCTTCACAAATTTAAGGGGGTGCGGGAATAGGGAGCCAGGCTTGGGGGAGTTTAGGGAGGTGCGGGTTTTTGTGGGGGGGTGCAGGAATAGGGAGACAGGCTTGGGGGGGGGGTAGAAAGCCTGTCCCCTACTCCCACATCACCCTAACCCCTCCCCCCAGCCTGTCCCCTAACTCCCGCACCCTCCAAAACCCAGCCAACCCCCCCAAAAACCCCCGCACCCCCCTAAGCCTGGCCTCTTATTCCCGCAACCCCTTAAATACATTATTTAAGACTACAATGCACACAATCACATTGATCAATAACACAACATACTGTACACTCTTTGAGAGCACTGTGGCAAACCCCAGTTGAGGCCATGGCCTTCCTCAGGAGCTCAGGGCTGCTTCACCAGACACCTTGAGGCACTTCAACAACAACAAACTGATATGAAATTTTTTGTTAGATGACATGACATGAAATGACATTTATATATAGCATTTTTTAGTAAAATCAAATAAAGTATACAGTAAGTATGTTATGGCAAGATATATAACAGTAAACATAGTCCTCCACAGGGCTAGAATAAAGATTGTTGTAGGATCTGGTAACTTTCTAGTGGATTTGATGAGATCTGCCCACATGGATTAAAATTAATCCATGTGAGGTTTTTTCACTGGTGTGTGGACCGCCAGCACACAGGGGGTGCATTTCCCTTTGCATGCAGCAGTGTAAACTCCCTCCCCCTTATGGTCCCTTCAGGGCTGGTCTCATGGAAGGTGCGGCCCCACTTGTAGCTCTTGTAACGTGGACTTGGGCCCACACCACTGGCTGTGGGATCAAAGACCTTCCCACCAATGAGGCCCCCAGACTCCCTGGTCCAGTAAGCTGTGGTCCCATTTCCCTGGGATGTGCTTTGGTAGCCCAGGCATATAGGGACATACGGACATATAGGGACATACAGACTCCCTGGTCCAGTAAGCTGTGGTCCCATTTCCCTGGGATGTGCTTCGGTAGCCCAGGCATATAGGGACATACAGACATATAGGGACATACAGACTCCCTGGTCCAGTAAGCTGTGGTCCCATTTCCCTGGGATGTGCTTCGGTAGCCCAGGCATATAGGGACATACAGACATATAGGGACATACAGACATATAGGGACATACAGACTCCCTGGTCCAGTAAGCTGTGGTCCCATTTCCCTGGGATGTGCTTCAGTAGCCCAGGCATATAGGGCCAGCCCCTCCTTTATTTTAATTTGTTTTTTTCACTGAGACCAGAGTGTACCAGGGGTCTGTGGGGCAGGAGGCCATTCTGTCCCGGGAGAACATCAACAATAACAGTAAACATAGTTTGGAATGAATATATACAGTACAACTATGGCTGATAGTGCTGGACCAGGGTCCAGCTGAGTGAGTGCTGAGTGTGTGTAGCTCTGTATTGGCTCAATATGTTCTCTCTGCGGGAAAAATTGAGTGGGAACCATTAGACTTGCCACCCTCTGGTGCTGGCTGGTGTGTGACCTCAGCACCCTGATATGCTTGTGGCTGGAGAACACCATTCTCGTGTCTCTCACAGCCTCACACGGGGGGAGCCTAAATCCTGCCAGGTGCTGTACCTCTTGTACCTGTGTCTTGTGGAAGACCACCAGAGCAGCAACATCCTGGTGGTGCTCCAATGTGTCCAGGGCAGGTATATCCTGTGAGGGAGGAGGGCAGCTGTTGTTCTCCATCAGTCCCTGCACTCGTCACTCCACTTTATTGAGAATCCACAGGTGTGTTGCAGTGCTGGACATCCCACTATCTCAGCAAGCAACATTTATGATAAACAGTCAATCCAAGCCAATATTGTCACATTTTTTGCAATGGGATGTGTGACACAGGTGGACGCTGCATTTTAGTCTCTTTTATTTCACATCCTTCTCAAATATATATTGTTATAAAGTTCTCACCTCACGTGTGGAATATTATAATATCACTACGATCCCTTTTCACACATCCATAGGCAGGGATAATGGTTAAAAAAATGAGAAATTACTTCTGATCCTAACCAACATTTCATTACAGGTAAGAATAATGAAAACTATACTTTGTTATTGTGATCTTTCAAGGTTAACATATAGGCTATAAGGGGAAACTTATCATATCCTAGTCTGACTTTCACCAACCAAAACAAGTAAGCTAACAGTAGTTGGGTCAGGAAATACTACCACACCAAATTCTCAATATTCTCTGGTGAATGTAATAATTAAATAAAGATTATGATAAATGTCTCACAGAGTTTCTTAAACTAAATCAAGGTTTAGGAAATTAATGGAAAAATGTTGCCAAGTAAAAGGTTAGGGGTAAGTTTAGGGTAAGTAATTACCTCTAAAACCTGACTGAAAATAATATATAATATTATTTAGAGAACTTATCATTATCAAAATGATAAGAATGAGTGGTAATCTGGTATGTGGATATGGTAATTTACTGATAGTACAGTAATGTACACTTCAATACTACTCTACTGTACTGTACTTACAAATCTTAAGTACAGTATACCCATCTTACAAAATGTTTCCATTATTCACTCTTTGAAGTTAATTTTCTGGAATATACTGTACAGTACTTTGCCTAAGGACATTATTGTGATATTATTGTTTAACATATAATTTATAGAAATAATATTATTTAGAAAACCAATGGGTAGCATATGTATTTAACTTCTTTTACAAGACTTGGTATGTAAACACATCTATGTAGCATTATTGGAACCGTGCCAGATTACAATGGAGACTGCCCACATGACCACTTTCATTTGAGCCTTCTGAAGTTTCTATGTTTATACAATGGTTGAGGCATAACATAACAATTATTATTAATAATCCCCTTGTCTCTTTCCATCTCAGGAGCGGGAATAGGGGGACAGGCTTAGGAGGGGTTTGGGGGGTGCGGGAATAGGGGGACAGGCTTGGGGTGGATAGAAAGCCTGTCCCCTACTCCCGCACCACCCTAACCCCCCCCCCAAGCCTGTCCCAGACTCCCACACTCCCCAAAAATTCCTGCACCCCCCTAAACCCCCCTCCAAGCCTGTCCCCCTATTCCCGCACCCTCTTAATTAATACAAAAACACGAAAAAGATATTTCTACACCTCAGAAATAGGCCTTAAATATCCAGTACAGTACAGTACAGTACAGTACCATACCTTGCTTTGAAAATTCAAACACAGACGTTAGTGACTCAGTCTAATGGAAATTTTAAAATGATGACTCTGGCTACACCACCTCTCCCTATTCTGTAGTCAAGTAATAGATATACTGTATAGCATTAATATTCACACAAAAACATATTTTAAGGACTCTAGGAAAAAATAACAGACTTCTCATAGAGTCCTTAAAATATGTTTTTGTGTGAATATTAATGCTATACAGTATATCTATTACTTGACTACAGAATAGGGAGAGGTGGTGTAGCCAGAGTCATCCTTTTAAAATTTCCATTAGACTGAGTCACCAACGTCTGTGTTTGAATTTTCAAAGCAAGGTATGGTACTGTACTGTACTGTACTGGATACTTGAGGCCTATTTCTGAGGTGTAGAATTTTTTTTTCATGTTTTTCTATTAATTAATAGCCTCTTTGGAAGTTGTTGAAGTTTTTTCTGGCCTTACATGTAACTGGACCTGGAGGTGATAATATGGCAAGCTGTTTTTTCATCTCCATATCTGCCTCCACATTCCCTTCCTGAATTTCCTCTAATTAGTTATTTAAGCTGCTTATGACCATTTCTATAATAATTCCTATATGAAGACAAATTTTATTATAGCGTTCCCCCTTCATGCATTGTGCTGCAACTTTGTTCACTCAGAAACAGACAGAAATCTCATTACCTGTTCATCAAAGTTTCATACAGATCAAAGTATGTCAAAAACATACATAACTTTAAAAAACATATGATAATTGTGTTTTAAAATACGGGACATTACGAGCTTGACTCAATCCTGTAAAGATACAAATAGGTAAGAACAAATAGGTAAGAACAAATAGGTAAGAACAGTTGGTGACAATTCTGGCTGAGGCAGTTACCGTCAATGCTCAGTGGTGAGTTCCATTCAAAGTTTTCCTTTTCTTTAATATAAGTATTTTTGATGGAACTCACAACTGATAGTATGAGGTTACCGTCTCACCCTGAGTTCATAGAACCAGCACCAAATAATATTTATCATTAAATGTAAGGTTGCTAACATTGTTCAAAGATGGATACCTTAACCTAACCTAATTTAATATTAACCTAACCTAATTTAATTTAATATTAACCTAACCTAATTTAATATTAACCTAACTTAATTTAATTTAATATTAACCTAACCTAATTTAATTTAATATTAACCTAACCTAACCAGTAAACCCTTTACTAATGGGAGTGATCTATTTAACAATTCCCTTTAGTAATAAAATTGTTTTTATGTTTTCACTGTTTATCTGATATTAATTTCCTTCATTTCCCCCAACAATATTGACCCTGATAGATGGCATTGAGGGCATGAAGTAAATCAGGGAAAGAGTGGGGTTGAAACACGGCTTTAGAATATGTGCATCATGATAAACAACTGATGAAAGCGAGATGTGATGAATCCATACGTGTGATAGGCTGAAAACTATGACGTCATCCGCCCAACCAACCATGACGTCATTATCCAGTGCCTATTTACACCCGTTTACTCCCGGATGTGTTTTATTTACCGAAATATATTTAATTCCCAAACATGGTTATTCAATATAATAATCCTCCCGGTTACATTTTACCAACTCTAATAGATAATCACCATCTGAATACGTTATATTTTGAACCATTCCAAAACCTGATTATTCAATATACAATTCCTCACAGTTAATATTATCCAACTCTAATAGATCATATTTAGGACAATTCTAGGAAACTTTTTTGGTAAATATTGAAATTATTACCGTTATTGTGTACGGCTTTTCTACCTTAATTACCCACTTATTTAGACCATTCTAAGACTATTTTCTTCTATAGCATTTCCTATGCAAATGCCCCATTTCAAAGATAGGGCATATTCAAATGGGGCATTTTGAAATTAGCCTGACTTTACCTAACTTAACCTAGACCGCATCAGACTACCGAGACCTAACCCGGGCAAATTACCGGAACCTAACCCGGGCAAACTACCGGGACCTAACCCTGGGCAAACTACCGGGACCTAACCCGGGCAAACTACCGGGACCTAACCCGGGCAAACTACCGGGAAATAATGAGTAATAAAAAACAATTGGTAATTATCTATTCTATTGCCATTTTCTAATACAATTCTAAAACACTTTTCTTCAGAAATGCCCCATTTCCAAGTTAGGTCATATTCAAATATAGCATTTTGAAATTAGTATGACCTAACCTAAACTGCAGTAAACTACCGGGACCTAACCTGGGCAAACTACCGGGAACTAACCGTGGTAAAATACGGTAAATATTGAAAGAACTGCCGTTATCATGTATGGTTTTTCTACCTTCATTACCCACTTATTTAGACCATTCTAAGACTATTTTCTTCTATGGTGTTTCTCTCGGAGATGCCTCGTTTTACAAACATAATTTGGAAATTTAAGCTAACCTAACCTAACCTGGACCACAGCAAACTACCGGGACCTAACCTGGGCAGACTACCGGGATATAACCGATGTAAACTATCATAAAGTAACCGGGACATATTCCCGGGACCTAACCAGATGTGGTAACACTGCGCGATCATACACAAACAAATATATACACACATATGCATATTACAATGGTTATGTCCAGTAGAGAGAGAGAATGTGCGTGTGTGTGTGTGTGAAAAACATACACATATATGGATACAGAGAAATACACACTCACACACACAGAAATAAATAATAATAATAATAATGTAGTGTTTGTAATGAATTTGTGTACAGTAAACCCTCATTATTGGCTGGGTTTAAGGGTGTGTAATGTACAGTTGGCAAAAAAAGTTTCGTTACCATCCTTTTAACAGTGCGATGTAATGTTGGTACACCTGACTGTGGAGTCAAGTGTGACGTGAAGGCCACCCAGGCACACCTTCCCTGTCCTTCCCTGCCCCAGGCACTCCTTCCCTGTCCCAGGCACACCTACCCTGCCCTTCCCTGCCCCAGGCACTCCTTCCCTGTCCCAGGCACACCTTCCCGGTCCTTCCCTGCCCCAGGCACACTTTCTCCTCCCCAGGTACACCTTCCCTGCCCCAGGCACACCTTCCCTGTCCTTCCCTGCCCCAGGCACACCTTCCCTGTCCTTCCCTGCCCCAGGCACACCTTCCCTGTCCTTCCCTGCCCCAGGCACACCTTCCCTGTCCTTCTCTGCCCCAGGCACACCTTCCCTGCCCCAGGCACACCTACCTGGTTCTTCCCTGCCCAAGGCACACCTTCCCTGTCCTTCCCTGCCCCAGGCACACCTTCCCGGTCCTTCTCTGCCCCAGGCACACCTTCCCTGCCCCAGGCACACCTTCCCATACTTATAGGGGCTAGAAAAACATCTTGCCATATTATCACCTCCAGGTCCAGTTAAATGTAAGGCCAGAAAGAACTTCAACAACTTCAAAAGGGGCTATTAATTAATAGAAAAACATAAAAAAAAAATTTCTACACCTCAGAAATAGGCCTCAAATATCCAGTACAGTACAGTACAGTACAGTACCATACCTTGGTTTGAAAATTCAAACACAGACATTTTAAATATTATAAGGGGAGGGTTATTTTATTATATAATTTCTGGAATGTGCTGTGATTTGTATGAAACTGAAAAACAGGTGTTGAGATGTGTGTGTGCTGTAAGTGTAGACAATTGGAGGACAATGTAGCCTCCTTCACACCCTGGTGACTCAGTCTAATTATTTATTTATTTTTTAATCAGCAAATGAACACTTCTAAAATATTTTAAAAACTGTGCTGTGAAAAACCTGGCCAGGGCTGTATGTGTGTATGTAGGGGGGGGGAGGGGCATCATGGAATATAGTCCTAAGGTGTACTGGAAGGAACACAGGCTTCACTCCAGTACTGAGGCCCAATAAGGGGGAGGATGCTTGGGCTCTGTTTACCCATAAACAATGAAATGAACATCTACTAAAACTTATCAGATATAACTGTGGGAAGAGGGCATGAGGAGAGCTGAGAAGGGAAACAACACACAAAATCCTAGTTCAAATTTCCTTGTAACAGAGCAAGGCACACCTTTCCGTTCCTTCCCTGCCCCAGGCAAACCTTTCCGGTCATTACCTGCCCAAGGCACACCTTCCCGGTCCTACCCTGC
Source organism: Petrolisthes cinctipes (assembly GCA_033782935.1). Classification (NCBI taxonomy): domain Eukaryota; kingdom Metazoa; phylum Arthropoda; class Malacostraca; order Decapoda; family Porcellanidae; genus Petrolisthes; species Petrolisthes cinctipes. The sequence continues at coordinate 58,768 of JAWQEG010000268.1, read as the reverse complement.
CCCAGGCACACCTTCCCGGTCCTTCCCTGCCCTAGGCACACCTTACCGGTCCTTCCCTGCCCCAGGCACACCTTTCCGGTCCTTACCTGCCCAAGGCACACCTTCCCGGTCCTACCCTGCCCCAGGCACACCTTCCGGGTCCTACCCTGCCCCAGGCACACCTTACCGGTCCTTCCCTGCCCCAGGCACACCTTACCGGTCCTTCCCTGCCCCAGGCACACCTTACCGGTCCTTCCCTGCCCCAGGCACACCTTTCCGTTCCTTCCCTGCCCCAGGCACACCTTACCGGTCCTTCCCTGCCCCAGGCACACCTTACCGGTCCTTCCCTGCCCCAGGCACACCTTACCGGTCCTTCCCTGCCCCAGGCACACCTTTCCGTTCCTTCCCTGCCCCAGGCACACCTTCCAGTCGTCATTATAATTTCTATCGTCGCCACTATCATTTCTATCGTCGCCACTATCATTTCTATCGTCGCCACTATCATTTCTATCGTCGCCACTATCATTTCTATCGTCGCCACTATCATTTTTATCGTCGCCACTATCATTTCTATCGTCGCCACTATCATTTCTATCGCGCTCATTATCATTCCCTTTTAAGATCTAACAGTTCCCTTGTAAGGCCTAACTAATCCCTTTCAAAGCCTAACAAATCCCTTTCAAAGCCTAACAAATCCCTTTCAAAGCCTAACAATTCCCTTTCAAAGCCTAACAATTCCCTTTCAAAGCCTAACAAATCCCTTTCAAAGCCTAACAATTCCCTTTCAAAGCCTAACAAATCCCTTTCAAAGCCTAACAAATCCCTTTCAAAGCCTAACAAATCCCTTTCAAAGCCTAACAATTCCCTTTCAAAGCCTAACAATTCCCTTTTAAAGCCTAACAATTCCCTTTCAAAGCCTAACAATTCCTTTTCAAAGCCTAACAATTCCTTTTCAAAGCCTAACAATTCCCTTTCAAAGCCTAACAAATCCCTTTCAAAGCCTAACAATTCCCTTTCAAAGCCTAACAATTCCCTTTCAGAGCCTAACAATTCCCTTTCAGAGTTTAACAATTCCCTTGTAGAGTCTAACAATTCCCTTGTAGAGTCTAACAATTCCCTTGTAGAGTCTAACAATTCCCTTGTAGAGTCTAACAATTCCCTTTTAAATCCTAACAATTTCCTTTTATGCCTAACAATACCCTTTTAAGCCTGACAATTCCCTTTTAAAGCCTAACAATGCCCTTTTTAAGTCTAACAATTCCCTTTCAAAGCCTAACAATTCCCTTTCAAAGCCTAACAATTCCCTTTCAAAGCCTAACAAATCCCTTTCAAAGCCCAACAAATCCCTTTCAAAGCCTAACAAATCCCTTTCAAAGCCTAACAATTCCCTTTCAAAGCCTAACAATTCCCTTTCAAAACCTAACAATGCCCTTTCAAAGCCTAACAATTCCCTTTCAAAGCCTAACAATACCCTTTTAAGCCTAACAATTCCTTTTTAAAGCCTAACAATGCCCTTTTTAAGTCTAACAATTCCCTTTCAAAGCCTAACAATTCCCTTTCAAAGCCTAACAATTCCCTTTCAAAACCTAACAATGCCCTTTCAAAGCCTAACAATTCCCTTTCAAAGCCTAACAAATCCCTTTCAAAGCCTAACAATTCCCTTTCAAAGCCTATCAATTCACTCTCTCTCTCTCTCTCTCTCTCACATACAAAGATGCTTCTCTCTCTCTCTCTCTTAACCTAACCTAACCTAACCTAAACTGTGGCTATCTTCGGGACCTAACTTAATATCCTTAGGGATCTTTAAAAATTAAATAGATCTCGTGAATAGGAGCTAAAAGTATCCCGATTGGGTGGGTCAAGCGTATTGTACACAACTGCCTGTTGGATCTTCCGTAATTTTTCCAAGGATATCTGGTAACACTGTCCGCCCAACCTCAGTTCGTCCCTCCACTACAGAAATGTCGTATCTTAAAATTGAAATATCTAGCAGAGAATACATTTCCAGGAGATAATTCCACTGAGCATTGATAAAGGTAACCGAACCCTACCTAACACAACCTAACCTAACCAGTAGTTCGCCGGCACAGATAATACCAATATTAGCTAAATAAATAAATAAATAAATAAATAAAGCAAAGAAACATTTATATATATATAATTATAAGGAATATAAATATGTATATCAAAGACAGAATACCACAATTACTAAACCGAAACAATCTATATTTTACATTTTTTTAAACATGTCTTCAATAACAAGGAATTATGATTTATTAAAGCCTTATTATTGTATAAGGTAAGTGTATAATTAATAATAATGTATAAACAATAATAATTATTCGTATTACAATGAAATATATATAATAAACCTAACCTAACCTAACCATGTAAAGTTAATAATGTTTTAATAATGTTTAATAATTATTTACTAATAATTTATTTTGATATATATATTATAATTAATTAAATAACATTATTAAATAACATTATTAAAATATTATTAACTTTACGTGGTTAGGTTAGGTTTATAATACAATTGTAATACACATTATAATTATTGGTTATACATTATTATTAATTATACACTTACCTTGTGTAATGATGAAGATTTAATAAATCATAATTCCTTGTTATTGAAGACATGTTATAAAAAAACTGTAAAATATGGATTGTTTCGGCTTTAGTAATTGTGGTATTCTATCTTTGATATATATATTAATATTCCTCATAATTATATATCATTATATAATGTTATAGAGTTATAAGGTAATCATTTGTTAATAATATTAAGCTATAAATTAACTATAACACAGTTCAATACACACAGTAAACATTGGCTATTAATTAACCAATGTATTAATATGTTATAACAGTTATTTATACTTATGTTATGTTATTATTATTATCAGCAGATATTAGTAATTACATTACTCAACCTACATAATTATAAATAGACATATATATAAAGTTATAACGAAAAAAATAATGTAAACAAACCGTTTTTAGCTGCTTCTCTGGGCAACTCCACTTTGGTGCTGTTGAAAACACAGAGTGAGATTATCACCACCAACACCACAGGTTGGTTGTGGTTGTCTCACTCTCCATGTAGTCTGTGTTTTCAACAGCACCAAAGTGGATTTGCCCAGAGAAGCAGTTTTGTATAGCCTATTAGTAAATAATCAATTATTTGTAAATAATTTAATACTACCAAAGGTTCTTAAAGAGCCCATTTAATTTTATAATTGGTGTGTTGCCAGCGTTTTATAGCCACGTTTGATAGATTTTGACAATACTAACAGAGGTTCTTAGCCCGTTTAATTCGGTAATTGCAATCAGAGGCCAGCATTTCATCGGCCAATCAGAGGCCAGCATTTCATTGGCCAATCAGAGGCCAGCATTTCCTCGGCCAATCAGAGGCCAGCATTTCCTCGGCCAATCAGAGGCCAGCATTTCCTCGGCCAATCAGAGGCCAGCATTTCCTCGGCCAATCAGAGGCCAGCATTTCCTCGGCCAATCAGAGGCCAGCATTTCCTCGGCCAATCAGAGGCCAGCATTTCATAAGCCAATCAGAGGCCAGCATTTCCTCGGCCAATCAGAGGCCAGCATTTCCTCGGCCAATCAGAGGCCAGCATTTCCTCGGCCAATCAGAGGCCAGCATTTCCTCGGCCAATCAGAGGCCAGCATTTCATAAGCCAATCAGAGGCCAGCATTTCCTCGGCCAATCAGAGGCCAGCATTTCCTCGGCCAATCAGAGGCCAGCATTTCCTCTGCCAATCAGAGGCCAGCATTTCATAAGCCAATCACAGGCCAGCATTTCATCGGCCAATCAGAGGCCAGCATTTCATTAGCCAATCAGAGGCCAGCATTTCATCGGCCAATCAGAGGCCAGCATTTCATCGGCCAATCAGCGGCCAGCATTTCATTGGCAAATCAGAGGCCAGCATTTCACTGGCCAATCAGAGGCCAGCATTTCATCGGCCAATCAGAGGCTACCATTTCATTGGCCAATCAGAGGCCAGCATTTCATCGGCCAATCAGAGGCCACCATTTCATCAGCCAATCAGAGGCCAGCATTTCATCGGCCAATCAGAGGCCAGCATTTAATCCATTGGCCAATCAGAGGCCAGCATTTCATTGGCCAATCAGAGGCCAGCAATTCCTTGGCCAATCAGAGGCCAGCATTTCATCTACCAATCAGAGGCCAGCATTTCATCAGCCAATCAGGGGCCAGCATATCATCGGCCAATCAGGGGCTCGCATATCATCGGCCAATCAGCGGCCAGCATTTCATCGGCCAATCAGAAGCCAGCATTCCATCGGCCAATCAGAAGCCAGCATTTCATCGGCCAATCAGAGGCCAGCATTTCAACAGCCAATCAGAGGACAGCATTTCATAGGCCAATCAGAGGCCAGCATTTCCTCGGCCAATCAGGGCCAGCATTTCCTCGGCCAATCAGAGGCCAGCATTTCCTCGGCCAATCAGAGGCCAGAATTTCATCAGCCAATCAGAGGCAAGCATTCATCGGCCAATCAGAGGCCAGCATTTCATCGGCCAATCAGAGGCCAGCATTTCATAGGCCAATCAGAGGCCAACATTCCATCGACCAATCAGAGGCCAGCATTTCATCGGCCAATCAGAGGCCAGCATTCTATCGGCCAATCAGAGGCCAGCATTTCATTGGCCAATCAGAGGCCAGCATTTCATCGGCAAACCAGAGGCCAGCATTTCATCGGCCAATCAGAGGCCAGCATTTCATCGACCAATCAGAGGCCAGCATTTCATCAGCCAATCAGTGGCCAGCATTTCATCGGCCAATCAGATGCCAGCATCCCATTGGCCAATCAGAGGCCAGCATTCCATCGGCCAATCAGAGACCAACATTCCATTGACCAATCAGAGGCCAGCATTTCATTGGCCAATCAGAGGCCAGCATTCCATCGGCCAATCAGAGGCCAGCATTTCCTCGGCCAATAAGAGGCCAGCATTTCCTCGGCCAATCAGAGGCCAGCATTTCAACGGCCAATCAGAGGCCAGCCTTTCAATGGCCAATCAGAGGCCAGCATTTCATTGGCCAATTAGAGGCCAGCATTTCATCAGCCAATCAGTGGCCAGCATTTCAACGGCCAATCAGATGCCAGCATTTCATCGACCAATCAGAGACCAGCATTTGATTGGCCAATCAGAGGCCAGCATTTCATTGGCCAATCAGAGGCCAGCATTTCATTAGCCAATCAGAGGCCAGCATTTTATCGGCCAATCAGAGGTCAGCATTTCATCGGCCAATCAGAGGCCAGCATTTCATCGGCCAATCAGAGGCCAGCAATTCTTCGGCCAATCAGAGGCCAGCATTTCTTCGGCCAATCAGAGGCCAGCATTTCATCGGCCAATTAGGGGACAGCATTTCATCGGCCAATCAGAGGCCAGCATTTCATCGGCCAATCAGAGGCCAGCATTTCATTGGCCAATCAGAGGCCAGCATTTCATCAGCCAATCAGAGGCCAGCATTTTATCGGCCAATCAGAGGCCAGCATTATTAATAATTAATTATTAAACATTATATATATATTAAGGTTGAGGTTGAGGTAGGAGTAGAGGTTAGGATAGAGGTTGAGGTTGGGGCTGAGGTTGAGATTGGAGTTGAGGTTGAGGTTTGGATTGAGGTTTGATTTGAGGTTGGAGATGAGGTTGAGGTTTAGGTTGAGGGTGGAATTGAGATTGATGTTGAGGTTGGGGCTGAGGTTTATGTTAGAGTTGAGGTTGAGGTTTGGATTGAGGTTTGGGTTGAGGTTTGGGCTGAGGTTGAGGTTGAGGTTTGGTTTGAGATTTGGGTTGAGGTTTGGGCTAAGGTTGAGGCTTGGATTAAGGTTTGGTTAGAGGTTGGAATTGTGGTTGAGGTTGGGATAGAGGTTGAGGTTGAGGTTTGGGTTGAGATTGGGATTGAGGTTGAGATTGTAATAAAGGTTGAGGTAGATGTTGAGATTTGGATTGAGGTTGAGGATTGAGTTGAGGTTGAAGTTTTGGTTAAGGTTGGGATAGAGGTTGAGGTTGATATTGGGGCTGAGGTAGAGGTTGGAGTTTAGGCTGAGGTTTGGATTGAAGTTTGGGTTGAGGTTAGGGCTGAGGTTGAGGTTGAAGTTAAGGTTAATATTGAGGTTTGGGTTGAGGTTGGGATTGAGATTGAGGTTGAGATATAGGTTAAGGTTAAGGTCGGGGCTGAGGTTGGAGATTGAGGTTTGGATTGAGGTTTGGGTTGAGGTTAGGTTAGGTTAGGTTAGGTTTGAGGTTAGGTTAGGTTAGGTTTGAGGTTAGGTTAGGTTAGGTTTGGTTAGGTTTGAGGTTAGGTTAGGTTAGGTTAGGTTTGAGGTTAGATTAGGTTAGGTTAGGTTTGAGGTTAGGTTAGGTTAGGTTTGAGGTTAGGTTAGGTTAGGTTTAAAGGTTAGGTTAGGTTAGGTTAGGTTTGAGGTTAGGTTAGGTTAGGATAGGTTTGAGGTTAGGTTAGGTTAGGTTAGGTTTGAGGTTAGGTTAGGTTAGGTTTGAGGTTAGGTTAGGTTAGGTTTGGTGTGAGGTTAGGTTAGGTTAGGTTTGAGGTTAGGTTTGGTTAGGTTAGGTTTGAGGTTGGGTTAGGTTAGGTTAGGTTTGAGGTTAGGTTAGGTTAGGTTAGGTTTGAGGTTAGATTAGGTTAGGTTAGGTTTGAGGTTAGGTTAGGTTAGGGTAGGTTTGAGGTTAGGTTAGGTTTGAGGGTAGGTTAGGTTAGGTTAGGTTTGAGGTTAGGTTAGGTTAGGTTAGGTTTGAGGTTAGGTTAGGTTAGGTTTGAGGTTAGGTTAGGTTAGGTTTGAGGTTAGATTAGGTTAGGTTTGAGGTTAGGTTAGGTTAGGTTAGGTTTGAGGTTAGGTTAGGTTAGGTTAGGTTTGAGGTTAGGTTAGGTTTGAGGTTAGGTTAGGTTAGGTTAGGTTTAAGGTTAGGTTAGGTTAGGTTAGGTTTGAGGTTAGGTTAGGTTAGGTTTGAGGTTAGGTTAGGTTAGGCTAGGTTTGAAGTAAGGTGAGGTTAGGTTAGGTTAGGTTAGGTTTAAGGTTAGGTTAGGTTAGGTTTGAGGTTAGGTTAGGTTAGGTTTGAGGTTAGGTTAGGTTAGGTTTGAGGTTAGGTTAGGTTAGGTTAGGTTTGAGGTTAGGTTAGGTTAGGTTAGGTTTGAGGTTAGATTAGGTTAGGTTTGAGGTTAGGTTAGGTTAGGTTTGAGGTTAGGTTTGGTTAGGTTAGGTTTGAGGTTAGGTTTGGTTTGGTTAGGTTTGAGGTTAGGTTAGGTTAGGTTAGGTTTATGGTTAGGTTAGGTTAGGTTAGGTTTGAGGTTAGGTTAGGTTAGGTTTGAGGTTAGGTTAGGTTAGGTTTGAAGTTAGGTGAGGTTAGGTTAGGTTAGGTTAGGTTTAAGGTTAGGTTAGGTTAGGTTTGAGGTTAGGTTAGGTTAGGTTAGGTTTGAGGTTAGGTTAGGTTAGGTTAGGTTTGAGGTTAGGTTAGGTTAGGTTTGAGGTTAGGTTAGGTTAGGTTTGAAATTAGGTTAGGATAGGTTAGGTTTGAGGTTAGGTTAGGTTTGAGGTTAGGTTAGGTTAGGTTAGGTTTAGGGTTAGGTTAGGTTTGGTTAGGTTTGAGGTTAGGTTAGGTTAGGTTAGGTTTGAGGTTAGGTTAGGTTAGGTTAGGTTTGAGGTTATGGTAGGTTAGGTTAGGTTTAAGGTTAGGTTTGGTTAGGTTAGGTTTGAGGTTAGGTTAGGTTAGGTTAGGTTTGAGGTTAGGTTAGGTTAGGTTAGGTTTGAGGTTATGGTTAGGTTAGGTTTGAGGTTAGGTTAGGTTAGGTTAGGTTTGAGGTTAGGTTAGGTTAGGTTAGGTTTGAGGTTAGGTTAGGTTAGGTTTGAGGTTTGAGGTTAGGTTAGGTTAGGTTTGAGGTTAGGTTAGGTTAGGTTAGGTTAGGTTAGGTTTGAGGTTAGGTTAGGTTAGTTTAGGTTTGAGGTTAGGTTAGGTTAGGTTAGGTTTGAGGTTAGGTTAGGTTAGGTTTGAGGTTAAGTTAGGTTAGGTTTGAGGTTAGGTTAGGTTAGGTTAGGTTTGAGGTTAGGTTAGGTTAGGTTAGGTTTGAGGTTAGGTTAGGTTAGGTTTGAGGTTAGGTTAGGTTAGGTTTGAGGTTTGGTTAGGTTTGGTTAGGTTTGAGGTTAGGATAGGTTAGGTTAGGTTTGAGGTTAGGTTAGGTTAGGTTTGAGGTTAGGTTAGGTTAGGTTAGGTTTGAGGTTAGGTTAGGTTAGGTTAGGTTTGAGGCTAGGTTAGGTTAGGTTTGAGGTTAGGTTAGGTTAGGTTTGAGGTTAGGTTAGGTTTGAGGTTAGGTAAGGATTGGTTTGAGGTTAGGTTAGGTTAGGTTAGGTTTGAGGTTAAGTTAGGTTAGGTTAGGTTTGAGATTAGGTTAGGTTAGGTTAGGTTTGAGGTTAGGTTAGGTTAGGTTATGTTTAAGGTTAGGTTAGGTTAGGTTAGGTTTGAGGTTAGGTTAGGTTAAGTTAGGTTTGAGGTTAGGTTAGGTTAGGTTAGGTTTAAGGTTAGGTTAAGTTAGGTTTGGTTTGAGGTTAGGTTAGGTTAGGTTAGATTTGAGGTTAGGTTAGGTTAGGTTTGAGGTTATGTTAGGTTAGGTTAAGTTTGAGGCTAGGTTTGGTTAAGTTAGGTTAGGTTTGAGGTTAGGTTAGGTTAGGTTAGGTTTGAGGTTAGGTTAGGTTACGTTAGGTTTGAGGTTAGGTTAGGTTAGGTTTGAGGTTAGGTTAGGTTAGGTTAGGTTTCAGGTTAGGTTAGGTTAGGTTAGGTTTGAGGTTAGGTTAGGTTAGGTTTGAAATTAGGTTAGGTTAGGCTAGGTTTGAGGTTAGGTTAGGTTTGAGGTTAGGTTAGGTTAGGTTAGGTTTGAGGTTAGGTTAGGTTAGGTTAGGTTTGAGGTTAGGTTAGGTTAGGTTAGGTTTGAGGTTACGTTAGGTTAGGTTAGGTTTAAGGCTAGGTTTGGTTAGGTTAGGTTTGAGGTTAGGTTAGGTTAGGTTAGGTTTGAGGTTAGGTTAGGTTAGGTTTGAGGTTAGGTTAGGTTAGGTTTGAGGTTAGGTTAGGTTAGGTTAGGTTTGAGGTTAGGTTAGGTTAGGTTAGGTTTGAGGTTAGGTTAGGTTTGAGGTTAGGTTAGGTTAGGTTTGAGGTTAGGTTAGGTTAGGTTAGGTTTGAGGTTAGGTTAGGTTAGGTTTGAGGTTAGGTTAGGTTAGGTTAGGTTTGAGGTTAGGTTAGGTTAGGTTAGGTTTGAGGTTAGGTTAGGTTAGGTTAGGTTTGAGGTTAGGTTAGGGTAGGTTAGGTTTGAGGTTAGGTTAGGTTAGGTTAGGTTTGAGATTAAGTTAGGTTAGGTTTGAGGTTAGGTTAGGTTAGGTTAGGTTTGAGGTTAGGTTAGGTTAGGTTAGGTTTGAGGTTAGGTTAGGTTAGGTTTGAGGTTAGGTTAGGTTAGGTTAGGTTTGATGTTAGGTTAGGTTAGGTTAGGTTTGAGGTTAGGTTAGGTTAGGTTAGGTTTGAGGTTAGGTTAGGTTAGGTTTGAGGTTAGGTTAGGTTAGGTTAGGTTTGAGGTTAGGTTAGGTTAGGTTATGTTTAAGGTTAGGTTAGGTTAGGTTAGGTTTGAGGTTAGGTTCGGTTAAGTTAGGTTTGTGGTTAGGTTAGGTTAGGTTAGGTTTGAGGTTAGGTTAGGTTAGGTTTGGTTTGAGGTTAGGATAGGTTAGGTTAGATTTGAGGTTAGGTTAGGTTAGGTTTGAGGTTATGTTAGGTTAGGTTAGGTTTGAGGCTAGGTTAGGTTAGGTTAGGTTAGGTTTGAGGTTAGGTTAGGTTAGGTTAGGTTTGAGGTTAGGTTAGGTTATGTTAGGTTTGAGGTTAGGTTAGGTTAGGTTAGGTTTGAGGTTAGGTTAGGTTAGGTTAGGTTTGAGGTTAGGTTAGGTTAGGTTTGAGGTTAGGTTAGGTTAGGTTTGAGGTTAGGTTAGGTTAGGTTAGGTTTGAGGTTAGGTGAGGTTAGGTTAGGTTACGTTTAAGGTTAGGTTAGGTTAGGTTTGAGGTTAGGTTAGGTTAGGTTTGAGGTTAGGTTAGGTTAGGTTTGAGGTTAGGTTAGGTTAGGTTAGGTTTGAGGTTAGGTTAGGTTAGGTTAGGTTTGAGGTTAGATTAGGTTAGGTTTGAGGTTAGGTTAGGTTAGGTTTGAGGTTAGGTTTGGTTAGGTTAGGTTTGAGGTTAGGTTTGGTTAGGTTAGGTTTGAGGTTAGGTTAGATTAGGTTAGGTTTAAGGTTAGGTTAGGTTAGGTTAGGTTTGAGGTTAGGTTAGGTTAGGTTTGAGGTTAGGTTAGGTTAGGTTTGAAGTTAGGTGAGGTTAGGTTAGGTTAGGTTAGGTTTAAGGTTAGGTTAGGTTAGGTTTGAGGTTAGGTTAGGTTAGGTTAGGTTTGAGGTTAGGTTAGGTTAGGTTTGAGGTTAGGTTAGGTTAGGTTCGAGGTTAGGTTAGGTTAGGTTTGAAATTAGGTTAGGTTAGGTTAGGTTTGAGGTTAGGTTAGGTTTGAAGTTTGGTTAGGTTTGAGGTTAGGTTAGGTTAGGTTAGGTTTAGGGTTAGGTTAGGTTAGGTTAGGTTTGAGGTGAGGTTAGGTTAGGTTAGGTTTGAGGTTAGGTTAGGTTAGGTTAGGTTTGAGGTTAGGTTAGGTTAAGTTTGAGGTTAGGTTAGGTTAGGTTTAAGGTTAGGTTAGGTTAGGTTTGAAGTTAGGTTAGGTTAGGTTTGAGGTTAGGTTAGGTTAGGTTCGAGGTTAGGTTAGGTTAGGTTTGAAATTAGGTTAGGTTAGGTTAGGTTTGAGGTTAGGTTAGGTTTGAAGTTAGGTTAGGTTTGAGGTTAGGTTAGGTTAGGTTAGGTTTAGGGTTAGGTTAGGTTTGGTTAGGTTTGAGGTTCGGTTAGGTTAGGTTAGGTTTGAGGTTAGGTTAGGTTAGGTTAGGTTTGAGGTTACGTTAGGTTAGGTTAGGTTTAAGGTTAGGTTTGGTTAGGTTAGGTTTGAGGTTAGGTTAGGTTAGGTTAGGTTTGAGGCTAGGTTAGGTTTGAGGTTAGGTTAGGTTAGGTTTGAGGTTAGGTTAGGTTAGGTTAGGTTTGAGGTTAGGTTAGGTTAGGTTTGAGGTTAGGTTAGGTTAGGTTTGAGGTTTGGTTAGGTTAGGTTAGGTTTGAGGTTACGTTAGGTTAGGTTTGAGGTTAGGTTGTGTTAGGTTAGGTTAGGTTAGGTTAGGTTTGAGGTTAGGTTAGGTTAGGTTAGGTTTGAGGTTAGGTTAGGTTAGGTTAGGTTTGAGGTTAGGTTAGGTTAGGTTAGGTTTGAGGTTAAGTTAGGTTAGGTTTGAGGTTAGGTTAGGTTAGGTTAGGTTTGAGGTTAGGTTAGGTTAGGTTAGGTTTGAGGTTAGGTTAGGTTAGGTTAGGTTTGAGGTTAGGTTAGGTTAGGTTTGAGGTTTGGTTAGGTTTGGTTAGGTTTAAGGTTAGGTTAGGTTAGGTTAGGTTTGAGGTTAGGTTAGGTTAGGTTTGAGGTTCGGTTAGGTTAGGTTAGGTTTGAGGTTAGGTTAGGTTAGGTTAGGTTTGAGGCTAGGTTAGGTTTGGTTTGAGGTTAGGTTAGGTTAGGTTTGAGGTTAGGTTAGGTTTGAGGTTAGGTAAGGATTGGTTTGAGGTTAGGTTAGGTTAGGTTAGGTTTGAGGTTAAGTTAGGTTAGGTTAGGTTTGAGATTAGGTTAGGTTAGGTTAGGTTTGAGGTTAGGTTAGGTTAGGTTATGTTTAAGGTTAGGTTAGGTTAGGTCAAGTTTGAGGTTAGGTTAGGTTAAGTTAGGTTTGAGGTTAGGTTAGGTTAGGTTAGGTTTGAGGTTAGGTTAACTTAGGTTTGGTTTGAGGTTAGGTTAGGTTAGGTTAGATTTGAGGTTAAGTTAGGTTAGGTTAGGTTTGAGGTTATGTTAGGTTAGGTTAGGTTTGAGGCTAGGTTTGGTTAAGTTAGGTTAGGTTTGAGGTTAGGTTAGGTTAGGTTAGGTTTGAGGTTAGGTTAGGTTACGTTAGGTTTGAGGTTAGGTTAGGTTAGGTTTGAGGTTAGGTTAGGTTAGGTTAGGTTTGAGGTCAGGTTAGGTTAGGTTAGGTTTGAGGTTAGGTTAGGTTAGGTTTGAAGTTAGGTTAGGTTAGGCTAGGTTTGAGGTTAGGTTTGAGGTTAGGTTAGGTTAGGTTAGGTTTGAGGTTAGGTTAGGTTAGGTTAGGTTTGAGGTTAGGTTAGGTTAGGTTAGGTTTGAGGTTACGTTAGGTTAGGTTAGGTTTAAGGTTAGGTTTGGTTAGGTTAGGTTTGAGGTTAGGTTAAGTTAGGTTAGGTTTGAGGTTAGGTTAGGTTAGGTTTGAGGTTAGGTTAGGTTAGGTTTGAGGTTAGGTTAGGTTAGGTTAGGTTTGAGGTTAGGTTAGGTTAGGTTAGGTTTGAGGTTAGGTTAGGTTAGGTTTGAGGTTAGGTTAGGTTAGGTTTGAGGTTAGGTTAGGTTAGGTTAGGTTTGAGGTTAGGTTAGGTTAGGTTTGAGGTTAGGTTAGGTTAGGTTAGGTTTGAGGTTAGGTTAGGTTAGGTTAGGTTTGAGGTTAGGTTAGGTTAGGTTAGGTTTGAGGTTAGGTTAGGTTAGGTTAGGTTTGAAGTTAGGTTAGGTTAGGTTAGGTTTGAGATTAAGTTAGGTTAGGTTTGAGGTTAGGTTAGGTTAGGTTAGGTTTGAGGTTAGGTTAGGTTAGGTTAGGTTTGAGGTTAGGTTAGGTTAGGTTATGTTTGAGGTTAGGTTAGGTTAGGTTATGTTTGAGGTTAGGTTAGGTTAGGTTAGGTTTGAGGTTAGGTTAGGTTAGGTTAGGTTTGAGGTTAGGTTAGGTTAGGTTAGGTTTGAGGTTAGGTTAGGTTAGGTTTGAGGTTAGGTTAGGTTAGGTTAGGTTTGAGGTTAGGTTAGGTTAGGTTAGGTTTGAGGTTAGCTTAGGTTAGGTTAGGTTTGAGGTTAGGTTTGGTTAGGTTTGATGTTAGGTTAGGTTAGGTTTGAGGTTAGGTTAGGTTTGAGGTTAGGTAAGGATTGGTTTGAGGTTAGGTTAGGTTAGGTTTGAGGTTAGGTTAGGTTAGGTTAGGTTTGAGATTAGGTTAGGTTAGGCTAGGTTTGAGGTTAGGTTAGGTTAGGTTATGTTTAAGGTTAGGTTAGGTTAGGTTAGGTTTGAGGTTAGGTTCGGTTAAGTTAGGTTTGTGGTTAGGTTAGGTTAGGTTTGAGGTTAGGTTAGGTTAGGTTTGGTTTGAGGTTAGGATAGGTTAGGTTAGATTTGAGGTTAGGTTAGGTTAGGTTTGAGGTTATGTTAGGTTAGGTTAGGTTTGAGGCTAGGTTAGGTTAGGTTAGGTTAGGTTTGAGGTTAGGTTAGATTAGGTTAGGTTTGAGGTTAGGTTAGGTTACGTTAGGTTTGAGGTTAGGTTAGGTTAGGTTAGGTTAGGTTTGAGGTTAGGTTAGGTTAGGTTAGGTTTGAGGTTAGGTTAGGTTATGTTAGGTTTGAGGTTAGGTTAGGTTAGGTTTGAGGTTAGGTTAGATTAGGTTAGGTTTGAGGTTAGGTTAGGTTAGGTTTGAGATTAGGTTAGGTTAGGTTAGGTTTGAGGTTAGGTTAGGTTAGGTTAGGTTTGAGGTTAGGTTAGGTTTGAGGTTAGGTTAGGTTAGGTTAGGTTTGAGGTTAGGTTAGGTTTGGTTAGCTATGAGGTTAGGTTAGGTTAGGTTAGGTTTGAGGTTAGGCTAAGTTAGGTTAGGTTTGAGGTTAGGTTAGGTTAGGTTTGAGGTTAGGTCAGGATAGGTTAGGTTCGAGGTTAGGTTAGGTTAGGTTAGGTTCGAGGTTAGGTTAGGTTAGGTTAGGTTTGAGGTTAGGTTAGGTTAGGTTAGGTTCGAGGTTAAGTTAGGTTAGGTTAGGTTCGAGGTTAGGTTAGGTTAGGTTAGGTTGAGGTTAGGTTAGGTTAGGTTGAGGTTAAGTTAGGTAAGGTTGAGGTTAGGTTAGGTTAGGTTGAGGTTAAGTTAGGTTAGGTTAGGTTCGAGGTTAGGTTAGGTTAGGTTTGAGGTTAGGTTAGGTTAGGATAGGTTCGAGGTTAGGTTAGGTTAGGTTAGGTTCGAGGTTAGGTTATGTTAGGTTAGGTTTGAGGTTAGGTTAGGTTAGGTTAGGTTCGAGGTTAGGTTAGGTGAGGTTAGGTTCGAGGTTAGGTTAGGTTAGGTTAGGTTCGAGGTTAGGTTAGGTTAGGTTAGGTTCGAGGTTAGGTTAGGTTCGAGGTTAGGTTAGGTTTGGTTAGGTTCGAGGTTAGGTTAGGTTAGGTTAGGTTTGTGGTTAGGTTAGGTTAGGCTAGGTTCGAGGTTAGGTTAGGTTAGGTTATGTTTGAGGTTAGGTTAGGTTAGGTTAGGTTTGAGGTTAGGTTAGGTTAGGTTAGGTTCGAGGTTAGGTTAGGTTAGGTTAGGTTTGAGGTTAGGTTAGGTTAGGTTAGGTTCGAGGTTAGGTTAGGTTAGGTTAGGTTCGAGGTTAGGTTAGGTTAGGTTAGGTTAGGTTTGAGGTTAGGTTAGGTTATGTTTGAGGTTAGGTTAGGTTAGGTTAGGTTTGAGGTTAGGTTAGGTTAGGTTTGAGGTTAGGTTAGGTTAGGTTTAAGGTTAGGTTAGGTTAGGTTAGGTTTGAGGTTCGGTTAGGTTAGGTTAGGTTTGAGGTTAGGTTAGGTTAGGTTTGAAGTTAGGTTAGGTTAGGTTAGGTTAGGTTTAAAAGTTAGGTTAGGTTAGGTTAGGTATGAGGTTCGGTTAGGTTAGGTTAGGTTTGAGGTTAGGTTAAGTTAGGTTAGGTTAGAGGTTAGGTTAGGTTAGGTTCGAGGTTAGGTTTGGCTAGGTTAGGTTCGAGGTTAGGTTAGGTTAGGTTAGGTTTGAGGTTAGGTTAGGTTAGGTTAGGTTCGAGGTTAGGTTAGGTTAGGTTAGGTTCGAGGTTAGGTTAGGTTAGGTTAGGTTCGAGGTTAGGTTAGGTTAGGTTAGGTTCGAGGTTAGGTTAGGTTAGGTTAGGTTCGAGGTTAGGTTAGGTTAGGTTCGAGGTTAGGTTAGGTTAGGTTAGGTTCGAGGTTAGGTTAGGTTAGGTTAGGTTCGAGGTTAGGTTAGGTTAGGTTAGGTTCGAGGTTAGGTTAGGTTAGGTTAGGTTCGAGGTTAGGTTAGGTTAGGTTAGGTTCAAGGTTAGGTTAGGTTAGGTTAGGTTCGAGGTTAGGTTAGGTTAGGTTAGGTTCGAGGTTAGGTTAGGTTAGGTTAGGTTCGAGGTTAGGTTAGGTTAGGTTAGGTTCGAGGTTAGGTTAGGTTAGGTTAGGTTCGAGGTTAGGTTAGGTTAGGTTAGGTTTGAGGTTAGGTTAGGTTAGGTTTGGTTTGAGGTTAGGTTAGGTTAGGTTAGGTTTGAGGTTAGGTTAGGTTAGGATTGAGGTTAGGTTAGGTTAGGTTTAAGGTTAGGTTAGGCTAGGTTTGAGGTTAGGTTAGGTTAGGTTAGGTTAGGTTGAGGTTAGGTTAGGTTAGGTTAGGTTGAGGTTAAGTTAGCTTAGGTTAGATTCGAGGTTAGGTTAGGTTAGGTTAGGTTCGAGGTTAGGTTAGGTTAGGTTAGGTTCGAGGTTAGGTTAGGTTAGGTTAGGTTAGGTTCGAGGTTAAGTTAGGTTAGGTTAGGTTCGAGGTTAGGTTAGGTTAGGTTAGGTTCGAGGTTAGGTTAGGTTAGGTTAGATTCGAGGTTAGTTTAGGTTAGGTTAGGTGCGAGGTTATGTTAGGTTAGGTTAGGTTCGAGGTTAGGTTAGGTTAGGTTAGGTTCGAGGTTAGGTTAGGTTAGGTTCGAGGTTAGGTTAGGTTCATTAGGTTCGAGGTTAGGTTAGGTTAGGTTAGGTTCGAGATTAGGTTAGGTTAGGTTAGGTTCGAGGTTAGGTTAGGTTAGGTTAGGTTCGAGGTTAGGTTAGGTTAGGTTCGAGGTTATGTTAGGTTAGGTTAGGTTCGAGGTTAGGTTAGGTTAGGTTAGGTTCGAGGTTAGGTTAGGTTAGGTTAGGTTCGAGGTTAGGTTAGGTTAGGTTATGTTTGAGGTTCAGTTACGTTAGGTTTGAGGTTAGGTTAGGTTAGGTTAGGTTCGAGGTTAGGTTAGGTTTGAGGTTAGGTTAGGTTAGGTTAGGTTTGAGGTTAGGTTAGGTTAGGTTTGAGGTTAGGTTAGGTTAGGTTAGGTTTGAGGTTAGGTTAGGTTAGGTTTGAAGTTAGGTTAGGTTAGGTTTGAGGTTAGGTTAGGTTAGGTTTGAGGTTAGGTTAGGTTAGGTTTGAGGTTAGGTTAGGTTAGGTTTGAGGTAAGGTTAGGTTAGGTTAGGTTTGAGGTTAGGTTAGGTTAGGTAAGGTTTGAGGTTAGGTTAGGTTAGGTTAGGTTCGAGGTTAGGTTATGTTAGGTTAGGTTCGAGGTTAGGTTAGGTTAGGTTAGGTTCGAAGTTAGGTTAGGTTAGGTTAGGTTCGAGGTTAGGTTATGTTAGGTTAGGTTCGAGGTTAGGTTAGGTTAGGTTAGGTTCGAGGTTAGGTTAGGTTAGGTTAGGTTCGAGGTTAAGTTAGGTTAGGTTAGGTTCGAGGTTAGGTTAGGTTAGGTTAGGTTCGAGGTTTGGTTAGGTTAGGTTAGGTTCGAGGTAAGGTTAGGTTAGGTTAGGTTTGAGGTTAGGTTAGGTTAGGTTTGAGGTTAGGTTAGGTTAGGTTAGGTTTGAGGTTAGGTTAGGTTAGGTTTGAGGTTAGGTTAGGTTAAGTTTGAGGTTAGGTTAGGTTAGGTTTAAAGTTAGGTTAGGTTAAGTTTGAGGTTAGGTTAGGTTAGGTTTGGTTAGGTTAGGTTAGGTTAGGTTAGGTTATGTTAGGTTTGAGGTTAGGTTAGGTTAGGTTTGAGGTTAGGTTAGGTTAGGTTAGGTTTGAGGTTAGGTTAGGTTAGGTTTGAGGTTAGGTTAGGTTTGGTTTGAGGTTAGGTTAGGTTAGGTTTGAGGTTAGGTTAGGTTAGGTTTGAGGTTAGGTTAGGTTAGGTTTGAGGTTAGGTTAGGTTAGGTTAGGTTTGAGGTTAGGTTAGGTTAGGTTAGGTTTGAGGTTAGGTTAGGTTAGGCTCGAGGTTAGGTTAGGTTAGGTTAGGTTCGAGGTTAGGTTAGGTTAGGTTCGAGGTTAGGTTAGGTTAGGTTAGGTTCGAGGTTAGGTTAGGTTAGGTTAGGTTCGAGGTTTGGTTAGGTTAGGTTAGGTTCGAGGTTAGATTAGGTTAGGTTAGGTTCGAAGTTAGGTTAGGTTAGGTTAGGTTCGAGGTTAGGTTAGGTTAGGTTAGGTTCGAGGTTAGGTTAGGTTAGGTTAGGTTCGAGGTTAGGTTATGTGAGGTTAGGTTCGAGGTTAGGTTAGGTTTGATTAGGTTAGGTTCGAGGTTAGGTTAGGTTAGGTTAGGTTCGAGGTTAGGTTAGGTTAGGTTAGGTTCGAGGTTAGGTTAGGTTAGGTTTGAGGTTATGTGAGGTTAGGTTTGAGGTTATGTGAGGTTAAGTTTGAGGTTATGTGAGGTTAGGTTTAAGGTTATGTGAGGTTAGGTTTGAAGTTATGTGAGGTTTGGTTTGAGGTTATGTGAGGTTAGGTTTGAGTTTATGTGAGGTTAGGTTTGAGGTTATGTGAGGTTAGGTTTGAGGTTATGTGAGGTTAGGTTTGAGGTTATGTGAGGTTAGGTTTGAGGTTATGTGAGGTTAGGTTTGAGGTTATGTGAGGTTAGGTTTGAGGTTATGTGAGGTTAGGTGTGAGGTTAGTTTAAGTTAGGTTAGGTTTGAGGTTAGGTTAGGTTTGAGGTTAGGTTAGGTTAGGTTATTTTTGAGGTTAGGTTAGGTTAGGTTTGAGGTTAGGTTAGGTTAGGTTTGAGGTTAGGTTAGGTTAGGTTAGGTTTGAGGTTAGGTTAGGTTTGAGGTTAGGTTAGGTTAGGTTAGGTTTGAGGTTAGGTTAGGTTAGGTTAGGTTTGAGGTTAGGTTAGGTTAGGTTTGGTTTGAGGTTAGGTTAGGTTAGGTTTAAGGTTAGGTTAGGTTAGGTTAGGTTTGAGGTTTGGTTAGGTTAGGTTAGGTTTGAGGTTAGGTTAGGTTAGGTTTGAGGTTAGGTTAGGTTAGGTTAGGTTTGAGGTTAGGTTAGGTTAGGTTAGGTTTGAGGTTAGGTTAGGTTAGGTTAGGTTTGAGGTTAGGTTAGGTTAGGTTTAAGGTTAGGTTAGGTTAGGTTAGGTTTGAGGTTAGGTTAGGTTAGGTTAGGTTTGAGGTTAGGTTAGGTTAGGTTAGGTTTGAGGTTAGGTTAGGTTAGGTTAGGTTTGAGGTTAGGTTAGGTTAGGTTAGGTTTGAGGTTAGGTTAGGTTAGGTTTGAGGTTAGGTTAGGTTAGGTTTGAGGTTAGGTTAGGTTAGGTTAGGTTTGAGGTTAGGTTAGGTTTGAGGTTAGGTTAGGTTAGGTTATTTTTGAGGTTAGGTTAGGTTAGGTTAAGTTTGAGGTTAGGTTAGGTTAGGTTTGAGGTTAGGTTAGGTTAGGTTAGGTTTGAGGTTAGGTTAGGTTTTAGGTTAGGTTAGGTTAGGTTAGGTTTGAGGTTAGGTTTGGTTAGGTTAGGTTTGAGGTTAGGTTAGGTTAGGTTAGGTTTGAGGTTAGGTTAGGTTAGGTTTAAGGTTAGGTTAGGTTAGGTTTGAGGTTTGGTTAGGTTAGGTTAGGTTTGAGGTTAGGTTAGGTTAGGTTTGATTTTAGGTTAGGTTAGGTTAGGTTTGAGGTTAGGTTAGGTTAGGTTAGGTTTGAGGTTAGGTTAGGTTAGGTTTGAGGTTAGGTTAGGTTAGGTTTGAGGTTAGGTTAGGTTAGGTTTGAGGTTAGGTTAGGTTAGGTTAGGTTTGAGGTTAGGTTAGGTTAGGTTAGGTTTGAGGTTTGGTTAGGTTAGGTTAGGTTTGAGGTTAGGTTAGGTTAGGTTAGGTTTGAGGTTAGGTTAGGTTAAGTTTGACATTAGGTTAGGTTAGGTTAGGTTTGAGGTTAGGTTAGGTTAGGTTAGGTTTGAGGTTAGGTTAGGTTAGGTTAGGTTTGAGGTTAGGTTAGGTTAGGTTAGGTTTGAGATTAGGTTAGGTTAGGTTAGGTTTGAGGTTAGGTTAGGTTAGGTTTGAGGTTAGGTTAGGTTAGGTTAGGTTTGAGGTTAGGTTAGGTTTGAGGTTAGGTTAGGTTAGGTTAGGTTTGAGGTTAGGTTAGGTTAGGTTAGGTTTGAGGTTAGGTTAGGTTAGGTTAGGTTTGAGGTTAGGTTAGGTTAGGTTAGGTTTGAGGTTAGGTTAGGTTAGGTTTAAGGTTAGGTTAGGTTAGGTTAGGTTTGAGGTTTGGTTAGGTTAGGTTAGGTTTGAGGTTAGGTTAGGTTAGGTTAGGTTTGAGGTTAGGTTAGGTTAGGTTAGGTTTGAGGTTAGGTTAGGTTAGGTTAGGTTTGAGGTTAGGTTAGGTTAGGTTAGGTTTGAGGTTAGGTTAGGTTAGGTTTGAGGTTAGGTTAGGTTAGGTTTGAGGTTAGGTTAGGTTAGGTTAGGTTTGAAGTTAGGTTAGGTTAGGTTTGAGGTTAGGTTAGGTTAGGTTTGAGGTTAGGTTAGGTTGGGTTAGGTTAGGTTTGTGGTTAGGTGAGGTTAGGTTTGAGGTTTTGTGAGGTTAGGTTTGAGGTTATGTGAGGTTAGGTTTGAGGATATGTGAGGTTAGGTTTGAGTTTATGTGAGTATAGGTTTGAGGTTATGTGAGGTTAGGTTTGAGGTTATGTGAGGTTAGGTTTGAGGTTATGTGAGGTTAAGTTTGAGGTTATGTGAGGTTAGGTTTGAGGTTATGTGAGGTTAGGTTTAAAGTTATGTGAAGTTAGGTTTGAGGTTATGTGAGGTTAGGTTTGAGGTTATGTGAGGTTAGGTTTGAGGTTATGTGAGGTTAGGTTTGAAGTTATGTGAGGTTAGGTTTGAGGTTATGTGAGGTTAGGTTTGAGGTTATGTGAGGTTAGGTTTAAAGTTATGTGAGGTTATGTTTGAGGTTATGTGAGGTTAGGTTTGAGGTTATGTGAGGTTAGGTTTGAGGTTATGTGAGGTTAGGTTTGAGGTTATGTGAGGTTAGGTTTGAGGTTAGTTTAAGTTAGGTTAGGTTTGAGGTTAGGTTAGGTTTGAGGTTAGGTTAGGTTAGGTTATTTTTGAGGTTAGGTTAGGTTAGGTTAGGTTTGAGGTTAGGTTAGGTTTGAGGTTAGGTTAGGTTAGGTTATTTTTGAGGTTAGGTTAGGTTAGGTTAGGTTTGAGGTTAGGTTAGGTTAGGTTTGAGGTTAGGTTAGGTTAGGTTAGGTTTGAGGTTAGGTTAGGTTTGAGGTTAGGTTAGGTTAGGTTAGGTTTAAGGTTAGGTTAGGTTAGGTTAGGTTTGAGGTTTGGTTAGGTTAGGTTAGGTTTGAGGTTAGGTTAGGTTAGGTTTGAGGTTAGGTTAGGTTAGGTTAGGTTTGAGGTTAGGTTAGGTTTAAGGTTAGGTTAGGTTAGGTTAGGTTTGAGGTTTGGTTAGGTTAGGTTAGGTTTGAGGTTAGGTTAGGTTAGGTTTGAGGTTAGGTTAGGTTAGGTTAGGTTTGAGGTTAGGTTAGGTTAGGTTAGGTTTGAGGTTTGGTTAGGTTAGGTTTGAGGTTAGGTTAGGTTAGGTTAGGTTTGAGGTTAGGTTAGGTTAGGTTTGACGTTAGGTTAGGTTAGGTTAGGTTTGAGGTTAGGTTAGGTTAGGTTAGGTTTGAGGTTAGGTTAGGTTAGGTTTGAGGTTAGGTTAGGTTAGGTTAGGTTTGAGGTTAGGTTAGGTTAGGTTAGGTTTGAGATTAGGTTAGGTTAGGTTAGGTTTGAGGTTAGGTTAGGTTAGGTTTGAGGTTAGGTTAGGTTAGGTTAGGTTTGAGGTTAAGTTAGGTTTGAGGTTAGGTTAGGTTAGGTTAGGTTTGAGGTTAGGTTAGGTTAGGTTAGGTTTGAGGTTAGGTTAGGTTAGGTTAGGTTTGAGGTTAGGTTAGGTTAGGTTAGGTTTGAGGTTAGGTTAGGTTAGGTTTAAGGTTAGGTTAGGTTAGGTTAGGTTTGAGGTTTGGTTAGGTTAGGTTAGGTTTGAGGTTAGGTTAGGTTAGGTTAGGTTTGAGGTTAGGTTAGGTTAGGTTAGGTTTGAGGTTAGGTTAGGTTAGGTTAGGTTTGAGGTTAGGTTAGGTTAGGTTAGGTTTGAGGTTAGGTTAGGTTAGGTTTGAGGTTAGGTTAGGTTAGGTTTGAGGTTAGGTTAGGTTAGGTTAGGTTTGAAGTTAGGTTAGGTTAGGTTTGAGGTTAGGTTAGGTTAGGTTAGGTTTGAGGTTAGGTTAGGTTAGGTTAGGTTTGAGGTTAGGTTATGTTAGGTTAGGTTTGAGGTTAGGTTAGGTTAGGTTAGGTTTGAGGTTAGGTTAGGTTAGGTTTGAGGTTAGGTTAGGTTAGGTTTGAGGTTAGGTTAGGTTAGGTTAGGTTTGAGGTTAGGTTGGGTTAGGTTAGGTTTGAGGTTTGGTTAGGTTAGGTTAGGTTTGAGGTTAGGTTAGGTTAGGTTAGGTTTGAGGTTAGGTTAGGTTAGGTTTGACGTTAGGTTAGGTTAGGTTAGGTTTGAGGTTAGGTTAGGTTTGAGGTTAGGTTAGGTTAGGTTAGGTTTGAGGTTAGGTTAGGTTTGAGATTAGGTTAGGTTAGGTTAGGTTTGAGGTTAGGTTAGGTTAGGTTTGAGGTTAGGTTTGAGGTTAGGTTAGGTTTGAGGTTAGGTTAGGTTAGGTTAGGTTTGAGGTTAGGTTAGGTTAGGTTTGAGGTTAGGTTAGGTTAGGTTAGGTTTGAGGTTAGGTTAGGTTAGGTTAGGTTTGAGGTTAGGTTAGGTTAGGTTTAAGGTTAGGTTAGGTTAGGTTAGGTTTGAGGTTAGGTTAGGTTAGGTTAGGTTTGAGGTTAGGTTAGGTTAGGTTTGAGGTTAGGTTAGGTTAGGTTAGGTTTGAGATTAGGTTAGGTTAGGTTAGGTTTGAGGTTAGGTTAGGTTAGGTTTGAGGTTAGGTTAGGTTAGGTTTGAGGTTAGGTTAGGTTTGAGGTTAGGTTAGGTTAGGTTTGGTTTGAGGTTAGGTTAGGTTAGGTTAGGTTTGAGGTTAGGTTAGGTTAGGTTAGGTTTGAGGTTAGGTTAGGTTAGGTTAGGTTTGAGGTTAGGTTAGGTTAGGTTTAAGGTTAGGTTAGGTTAGGTTAGGTTTGAGGTTTGGTTAGGTTAGGTTAGGTTTGAGGTTAGGTTAGGTTAGGTTAGGTGTGAGGTTAGGTTAGGTTAGGTTAGGTTTGAGGTTAGGTTAGGTTAGGTTAGGTTTGAGGTTAGGTTAGGTTAGGTTAGGTTTGAGGTTAGGTTAGGTTAGGTTTGAGGTTAGGTTAGGTTAGGTTAGGTTTGAAGTTAGGTTAGGTTAGGTTTGAGGTTAGGTTAGGTTGGGTTAGGTTAGGTTTGAGGTTAGGTGAGGTTAGGTTGAGGTTATGTGAGGTTAGGTTAGGTTAGGGTTAGGTTGAGGTTATGTGAGGTTAGGTTAGGTTTGGTTAGGTTAGGTTAGGTTTGAGGTTATGAGGTTAGGTTGAGGTTATGGTAGTTGAGGTTATGTGAGGTTAGGTTTGAGGTTATGTGAGGTTAGGTTTAAAGTTATGTGAGGTTAGGTTTGAGGTTATGTGAGGTTAGGTTTGAGGTTATGTGAGGTTAGGTTTGAGGTTATGTGAGGTTAGGTTTGAAGTTATGTGAGGTTAGGTTTGAGGTTATGTGAGGTTAGGTTTGAGGTTATGTGAGGTTAGGTTTAAAGTTATGTGAGGTTAGGTTTAAGGTTATGTGAGGTTAGGTTTGAGGTTATGTGAGGTTAGGTTTGAGGTTATGTGAGGTTAGGTTTGAGGTTATGTGAGGTTAGGTTTGAGGTTAGTTTAAGTTAGGTTAGGTTTGAGGTTAGGTTAGGTTTGAGGTTAGGTTAGGTTAGGTTATTTTTGAGGTTAGGTTAGGTTAGGTTAGGTTTGAGGTTAGGTTAGGTTAGGTTTGAGGTTAGGTTAGGTTAGGTTAGGTTTGAGGTTAGGTTAGGTTTTAGGTTAGGTTAGGTTAGGTTAGGTTTGAGGTTAGGTTTGGTTAGGTTAGGTTTGAGGTTAGGTTAGGTTAGGTTTGAGGTTAGGTTAGGTTAGGTTTAAGGTTAGGTTAGGTTAGGTTTGAGGTTTGATTAGGTTAGGTTAGGTTTGAGGTTAGGTTAGGTTAGGTTTGAGGTTAGGTTAGGTTAGGTTAGGTTTGAGGTTAGGTTAGGTTAGGTTAGGTTTGAGGTTAGGTTAGGTTAGGTTAGGTTTGAGGTTAGGTTAGGTTAGGTTTGAGGTTAGGTTAGGTTAGGTTTGAGGTTAGGTTAGGTTAGGTTAGGTTTGAGGTTAGGTTAGGTTAGGTTAGGTTTGAGGTTTGGTTAGGTTAGGTTAGGTTTGAGGTTAGGTTAGGTTAGGTTAGGTTTGAGGTTAGGTTAGGTTAAGTTTGACATTAGGTTAGGTTAGGTTAGGTTTGAGGTTAGGTTAGGTTAGGTTAGGTTTGAGGTTAGGTTAGGTTAGGTTTGAGGTTAGGTTAGGTTAGGTTAGGTTTGAGATTAGGTTAGGTTAGGTTAGGTTTGAGGTTAGGTTAGGTTAGGTTTGAGGTTAGGTTAGGTTAGGTTAGGTTTGAGGTTAGGTTAGGTTTGAGGTTAGGTTAGGTTAGGTTAGGTTTGAGGTTAGGTTAGGTTAGGTTAGGTTTGAGGTTAGGTTAGGT
>JAWQEG010000268.1:5000-30000 GCA_033782935.1 Petrolisthes cinctipes | reverse complement strand
TTAGGTTTGAGGTTAGGTTAGGATAGGTTTGAGGTTAGGTTAGGTTAGGTTAGGTTTGAGGTTAGGTTAGGTTAGGTTAGGTTTGAGGTTTGGTTAGGTTAGGTTAGGTTTGAGGTTAGGTTAGGTTAGGTTAGGTTTGAGGTTAGGTTAGGTTAGGTTTGACGTTAGGTTAGGTTAGGTTAGGTTTGAGGTTAGGTTAGGTTAGGTTAGGTTTGAGGTTAGGTTAGGTTAGGTTAGGTTTGAGGTTAGGTTAGGTTTGAGATTAGGTTAGGTTAGGTTAGGTTTGAGGTTAGGTTAGGTTAGGTTTGAGGTTAGGTTAGGTTAGGTTAGGTTTGAGGTTAGGTTAGGTTTGAGTTTAGGTTAGGTTAGGTTAGGTTTGAGGTTAGGTTAGGTTAGGTTAGGTTTGAGGTTAGGTTAGGTTTGAGGTTAGGTTAGGTTAGGTTTGAGGTTAGGTTAGGTTAGGTTAGGTTTGAGGTTAGGTTAGGTTAGGTTAGGTTTGAGGTTTGGTTAGGTTAGGTTAGGTTTGAGGTTAGGTTAGGTTAGGTTAGGTTTGAGGTTAGGTTAGGTTAGGTTTGACGTTAGGTTAGGTTAGGTTAGGTTTGAGGTTAGGTTAGGTTAGGTTAGGTTTGAGGTTAGGTTAGGTTAGGTTTGAGGTTAGGTTAGGTTAGGTTAGGTTTGAGGTTAGGTTAGGTTAGGTTAGGTTTGAGATTAGGTTAGGTTAGGTTAGGTTTGAGGTTAGGTTAGGTTAGGTTTGAGGTTAGGTTAGGTTAGGTTAGGTTTGAGGTTAGGTTAGGTTTGAGGTTAGGTTAGGTTAGGTTAGGTTTGAGGTTAGGTTAGGTTAGGTTAGGTATGAGGTTAGGTTAGGTTAGGTTAGGTTTGAGGTTAGGTTAGGTTAGGTTTAAGGTTAGGTTAGGTTAGGTTAGGTTTGAGGTTTGGTTAGGTTAGGTTAGGTTTGAGGTTAGGTTAGGTTAGGTTAGGTTTGAGGTTAGGTTAGGTTAGGTTAGGTTTGAGGTTAGGTTAGGTTAGGTTAGGTTTGAGGTTAGGTTAGGTTAGGTTAGGTTTGAGGTTAGGTTAGGTTAGGTTTGAGGTTAGGTTAGGTTAGGTTTGAGGTTAGGTTAGGTTAGGTTAGGTTTGAAGTTAGGTTAGGTTAGGTTTGAGGTTAGGTTAGGTTAGGTTAGGTTTGAGGTTAGGTTAGGTTAGGTTAGGTTTGAGGTTAGGTTAGGTTAGGTTAGGTTTGAGGTTAGGTTAGGTTAGGTTAGGTTTGAGGTTAGGTTAGGTTAGGTTTGAGGTTAGGTTAGGTTAGGTTTGAGGTTAGGTTAGGTTAGGTTAGGTTTGAGGTTAGGTTAGGGTAGGTTAGGTTTGAGGTTTGGTTAGGTTAGGTTAGGTTTGAGGTTAGGTTAGGTTAGGTTAGGTTTGAGGTTTGGTTAGGTTAGGTTTGACGTTAGGTTAGGTTAGGTTAGGTTTGAGGTTAGGTTAGGTTAGGTTAGGTTTGAGGTTAGGTTAGGTTAGGTTAGGTTTGAGGTTAGGTTAGGTTTGAGATTAGGTTAGGTTAGGTTAGGTTTGAGGTTAGGTTAGGTTAGGTTTGAGGTTAGGTTAGGTTAGGTTAGGTTTGAGGTTAGGTTAGGTTTGAGGTTAGGTTAGGTTAGGTTAGGTTTGAGGTTAGGTTAGGTTAGGTTAGGTTTGAGGTTAGGTTAGGTTAGGTTAGGTTTGAGGTTAGGTTAGGTTAGGTTTAAGGTTAGGTTAGGTTAGGTTAGGTTTGAGGTTTGGTTAGGTTAGGTTAGGTTTGAGGTTAGGTTAGGTTAGGTTAGGTTTGAGGTTAGGTTAGGTTAGGTTAGGTTTGAGGTTAGGTTAGGTTTGAGGTTAGGTTAGGTTAGGTTTGAGGTTAGGTTAGGTTAGGTTAGGTTTGAAGTTAGGTTAGGTTAGGTTTGAGGTTAGGTTAGGTTAGGTTAGGTTTGAGGTTAGGTTAGGTTGGGTTAGGTTAGGTTTGTGGTTAGGTGAGGTTAGGTTTGAGGTTATGTGAGGTTAGGTTTGAGGTTATGTGAGGTTAGGTTTGAGGATATGTGAGGTTAGGTTTGAGTTTATGTGAGGTTAGGTTTGAGGTTATGTGAGGTTAGGTTTGAGGTTATGTGAGGTTAGGTTTGAGGTTATGTGAGGTTAGGTTTGAGGTTATGTGAGGTTAGGTTTGAGGTTATGTGAGGTTAGGTTTAAAGTTATGTGAGGTTAGGTTTGAGGTTATGTGAGGTTAGGTTTGAGGTTATGTGAGGTTAGGATTGAGGTTAGTTTAAGTTGGGTTAGGTATGAGGTTAGGTTAGGTTTGAGGTTAGGTTAGGTTAGGTTATTTTTGAGGTTAGGTTAGGTTAGGTTTGAGGTTAGGTTAGGTTAGGTTTGAGGTTAGGTTAGGTTTTAGGTTAGGTTAGGTTAGGTTAGGTTTGAGGTTAGGTTAGGTTAGGTTAGGTTTGAGGTTAGGTTAGGTTAGGTTAGGTTTGAGGTTAGGTTAGGTTAGGTTTAAGGTTAGGTTAGGTTAGGTTAGGTTTGAGGTTTGGTTAGGTTAGGTTAGGTTTGAGGTTAGGTTAGGTTAGGTTTGAGGTTAGGTTAGGTTAGGTTAGGTTTGAGGTTAGGTTAGGTTAGGTTAGGTTTGAGGTTAGGTTAGGTTAGGTTAGGTTTGTGGTTAGGTTAGGTTAGGTTTGAGGTTAGGTTAGGTTAGGTTTGAGGTTAGGTTAGGTTAGGTTAGGTTTGAGGTTAGGTTAGGTTAGGTTAGGTTTGAGGTTTGGTTAGGTTAGGTTAGGTTTGAGGTTAGGTTAGGTTAGGTTAGGTTTGAGGTTAGGTTAGGTTAGGTTTGAAGTTAGGTTAGGTTAGGTTAGGTTTGAGGTTAGGTTAGGTTAGGTTAGGTTTGAGGTTAGGTTAGGTTAGGTTAGGTTTGAGGTTAGGTTAGGTTAGGTTAGGTTTGAGATTAGGTTAGGTTAGGTTAGGTTTGAGGTTAGGTTAGGTTAGGTTTGAGGTTAGGTTAGGTTAGGTTAGGTTTGAGGTTAGGTTAGGTTTGAAGTTAGGTTAGGTTAGGTTAGGTTTGAGGTTAGGTTAGGTTAGGTTAGGTTTGAGGTTAGGTTAGGTTAGGTTAGGTTTGAGGTTAGGTTAGGTTAGGTTAGGTTTGAGGTTAGGTTAGGTTAGGTTTAAGGTTAGGTTAGGTTAGGTTAGGTTTGAGGTTTGGTTAGGTTAGGTTAGGTTTGAGGTTAGGTTAGGTTAGGTTAGGTTTGAGGTTAGGTTAGGTTAGGTTAGGTTTGAGGTTAGGTTAGGTTAGGTTAGGTTTGAGGTTAGGTTAGGTTAGGTTAGGTTTGAGGTTAGGTTAGGTTAGGTTTGAGGTTAGGTTAGGTTAGGTTTGAGGTTAGGTTAGGTTAGGTTAGGTTTGAAGTTAGGTGAGGTTAGGTTAGGTTAGGTTAGGTTTGAGGTTAGGTTAGGTTGGGTTAGGTTAGGTTTGTGGTTAGGTGAGGTTAGGTTTGAGGTTATGTGAGGTTAGGTTTGAGGTTATGTGAGGTTAGGTTTGAGGATATGTGAGGTTAGGTTTGAGTTTATGTGAGGTTAGGTTTGAGGTTATGTGAGGTTAGGTTTGAGGTTATGTGAGGTTAGGTTTGAGGTTATGTGAGGTTAAGTTTGAGGTTATGTGAGGTTAGGTTTGAGGTTATGTGAGGTTAGGTTTAAAGTTATGTGAGGTTAGGTTTGAGGTTATGTGAGGTTAGGTTTGAGGTTATGTGAGGTTAGGTTTGAGGTTATGTGAGGTTAGGTTTGAAGTTATGTGAGGTTAGGTTTGAGGTTATGTGAGGTTAGGTTTGAGGTTATGTGAGGTTAGGTTTAAAGTTATGTGAGGTTAGGTTTGAGGTTATGTGAGGTTAGGTTTGAGGTTATGTGAGGTTAGGTTTGAGGTTATGTGAGGTTAGGTTTGAGGTTATGTGAGGTTAGGTTTGAGGTTAGTTTAAGTTAGGTTAGGTTTGAGGTTAGGTTAGGTTTGAGGTTAGGTTAGGTTAGGTTATTTTTGAGGTTAGGTTAGGTTAGGTTAGGTTTGAGGTTAGGTTAGGTTAGGTTTGAGGTTAGGTTAGGTTAGGTTAGGTTTGAGGTTAGGTTAGGTTTGAGGTTAGGTTAGGTTAGGTTAGGTTTGAGGTTAGGTTAGGTTAGGTTAGGTTTGAGGTTAGGTTAGGTTAGGTTAGGTTTGAGGTTAGGTTAGGTTAGGTTTAAGGCTAGGTTAGGTTAGGTTAGGTTTGAGGTTTGGTTAGGTTAGGTTAGGTTTGAGGTTAGGTTAGGTTAGGTTTGAGGTTAGGTTAGGTTAGGTTAGGTTTGAGGTTAGGTTAGGTTAGGTTAGGTTTGAGGTTAGGTTAGGTTAGGTTAGGTTTGAGGTTAGGTTAGGTTAGGTTTGAGGTTAGGTTAGGTTAGGTTTGAGGTTAGGTTAGGTTAGGTTAGGTTTGAGGTTAGGTTAGGTTAGGTTAGGTTTGAGGTTTGGTTAGGTTAGGTTAGGTTTGAGGTTAGGTTAGGTTAGGTTAGGTTTGAGGTTAGGTTAGGTTAGGTTTGACGTTAGGTTAGGTTAGGTTAGGTTTGAGGTTAGGTTAGGTTAGGTTAGGTTTGAGGTTAGGTTAGGTTAGGTTTGAGGTTAGGTTAGGTTAGGTTAGGTTTGAGGTTAGGTTAGGTTAGGTTAGGTTTGAGATTAGGTTAGGTTAGGTTAGGTTTGAGGTTAGGTTAGGTTAGGTTTGAGGTTAGGTTAGGTTAGGTTAGGTTTGAGGTTAGGTTAGGTTTGAGGTTAGGTTAGGTTAGGTTAGGTTTGTGGTTAGGTTAGGTTAGGTTAGGTTTGAGGTTAGGTTAGGTTAGGTTAGGTTTGAGGTTAGGTTAGGTTAGGTTAGGTTTGAGGTTAGGTTAGGTTAGGTTTGAGGTTAGGTTAGGTTAGGTTTGAGGTTAGGTTAGGTTAGGTTAGGTTTGAGGTTAGGTTAGGTTAGGTTAGGTTTGAGGTTTGGTTAGGTTAGGTTAGGTTTGAGGTTAGGTTAGGTTAGGTTTGAGGTTAGGTTAGGTTAGGTTTGACGTTAGGTTAGGTTAGGTTAGGTTTGAGGTTAGGTTAGGTTAGGTTAGGTTTGAGGTTAGGTTAGGTTAGGTTAGGTTTGAGGTTAGGTTAGGTTAGGTTAGGTTTGAGATTAGGTTAGGTTAGGTTAGGTTTGAGGTTAGGTTAGGTTAGGTTTGAGGTTAGGTTAGGTTAGGTTAGGTTTGAGGTTAGGTTAGGTTTGAGGTTAGGTTAGGTTAGGTTAGGTTTGAGGTTAGGTTAGGTTAGGTTAGGTTTGAGGTTAGGTTAGGTTAGGTTAGGTTTGAGGTTAGGTTAGGTTAGGTTAGGTTTGAGGTTAGGTTAGGTTAGGTTAGGTTTGAGGTTAGGTTAAGTTAGGTTTGAGGTTAGGTTAGGTTAGGTTTGAGGTTAGGTTAGGTTAGGTTAGGTTTGAAGTTAGGTTAGGTTAGGTTTGAAGTTAGGTTAGGTTAGGTTAGGTTTGAGGTTAGGTTAGGTTGGGTTAGGTTAGGTTTGTGGTTAGGTGAGGTTAGGTTTGAGGTTATGTGAGGTTAGGTTTGAGGTTATGTGAGGTTAGGTTTGAGGATATGTGAGGTTAGGTTTGAGTTTATGTGAGGTTAGGTTTGAGGTTATGTGAGGTTAGGTTTGAGGTTATGTGAGGTTAGGTTTGAGGTTATGTGAGGTTAGGTTTGAGGTTATGTGAGGTTAGGTTTGAGGTTATGTGAGGTTAGGTTTAAAGTTATGTGAGGTTAGGTTTGAGGTTATGTGAGATTAGGTTTGAGGTTATGTGAGGTTAGGTTTGAGGTTATGTGAGGTTAGGTTTGAAGTTATGTGAGGTTAGGTTTGAGGTTATGTGAGGTTAGGTTTGAGGTTATGTGAGGTTAGGTTTAAAGTTATGTGAGGTTAGGTTTGAGGTTATGTGAGGTTAGGTTTGAGGTTATGTGAGGTTAGGTTTGAGGTTATGTGAGGTTAGGTTTGAGGTTAGTTTAAGTTAGGTTAGGTTTGAGGTTAGGTTAGGTTTGAGGTTAAGTTAGGTTAGGTTATTTTTGAGGTTAGGTTAGGTTAGGTTAGGTTTGAGGTTAGGTTAGGTTAGGTTTGAGGTTAGGTTAGGTTAGGTTAGGTTTGAGGTTAGGTTACGTTTTAGGTTAGGTTAGGTTAGGTTAGGTTTGAGGTTAGGTTAGGTTAGGTTAGGTTTGAGGTTAGGTTAGGTTAGGTTAGGTTTGAGGTTAGGTTAGGTTAGGTTTAAGGTTAGGTTAGGTTAGGTTAGGTTTGAGGTTTGGTTAGGTTAGGTTAGGTTTGAGGTTAGGTTAGGTTAGGTTTGAGGTTAGGTTAGGTTAGGTTAGGTTTGAGGTTAGGTTAGGTTAGGTTAGGTTTGAGGTTAGGTTAGGTTAGGTTAGGTTTGAGGTTAGGTTAGGTTAGGTTTTAGGTTAGGTTAGGTTAGGTTTGAGGTTAGGTTAGGTTAGGTTAGGTTTGAGGTTAGGTTAGGTTAGGTTAGGTTTGAGGTTTGGTTAGGTTAGGTTAGGTTTGAGGTTAGGTTAGGTTAGGTTAGGTTTGAGGTTAGGTTAGGTTAGGTTTGACGTTAGGTTAGGTTAGGTTAGGTTTGAGGTTAGGTTAGGTTAGGTTAGGTTTGAGGTTAGGTTAGGTTAGGTTAGGTTTGAGGTTAGGTTAGGTTAGGTTAGGTTTAAGATTAGGTTAGGTTAGGTTAGGTTTGAGGTTAGGTTAGGTTAGGTTTGAGGTTAGGTTAGGTTAGGTTAGGTTTGAGGTTAGGTTAGGTTTGACGTTAGGTTAGGTTAGGTTAGGTTTAAGGTTAGGTTAGGTTAGGTTAGGTTTGAGGTTAGGTTAGGTTAGGTTAGGTTTGAGGTTAGGTTAGGTTAGGTTAGGTTTGAGGTTAGGTTAGGTTAGGTTTAAGGTTAGGTTAGGTTAGGTTAGGTTTGAGGTTTGGTTAGGTTAGGTTAGGTTTGAGGTTAGGTTAGGTTAGGTTAGGTTTGAGGTTAGGTTAGGTTAGGTTAGGTTTGAGGTTAGGTTAGGTTAGGTTAGGTTTGAGGTTAGGTTAGGTTAGGTTAGGTTTGAGGTTAGGTTAGGTTAGGTTTGAGGTTAGGTTAGGTTAGGTTTGAGGTTAGGTTAGGTTAGGTTAGGTTTGAAGTTAGGTTAGGTTAGGTTTGAGGTTAGGTTAGGTTAGGTTAGGTTTGAGGTTAGGTTAGGTTGGGTTAGGTTAGGTTTGTGGTTAGGTGAGGTTAGGTTTGAGGTTATGTGAGGTTAGGTTTGAGGTTATGTGAGGTTAGGTTTGAGGATATGTTAGGTTAGGTTTGAATTTATGTGAGGTTAGGTTTGAGGTTATGTGAGGTTAGGTTTGAGGTTATGTGAGGTTAGGTTTGAGGTTATGTGAGGTTAGGTTAGAGGTTATGTGAGGTTAGGTTTGAGGTTATGTGAGGTTAGGTTTAAAGTTATGTGAGGTTAGGTTTGAGGTTATGTGAGGTTAGGTTTGAGGTTATGTGAGGTTAGGTTTGAGGTTATGTTAGGTTAGGTTTGAAGTTATGTGAGGTTAGGTTTGAGGTTATGTGAGGTTAGGTTTGAGGTTATGTGAGGTTAGGTTTAAAGTTATGTGAGGTTAGGTTTGAGGTTATGTGAGGTTAGGTTTGAGGTTATGTGAGGTTATGTTTGAGGTTATGTGAGGTTAGGTTTGAGGTTATGTGAGGTTAGGTTTGAGGTTAGTTTAAGTTAGGTTAGGTTTGAGGTTAGGTTAGGTTTGAGGTTAGGTTAGGTTAGGTTATTTTTGAGGTTAGGTTAGGTTAGGTTAGGTTTGAGGTTAGGTTAGTTTAGGTTTGAGGTTAGGTTAGGTTAGGTTAGGTTTGAGGTTAGGTTAGGTTTGAGGTTAGGTTAGGTTAGGTTAGGTTTGAGGTTAGGTTAGGTTAGGTTAGGTTTGAGGTTAGGTTAGGTTAGGTTTAAGGTTAGGTTAGGTTAGGTTAGGTTTGAGGTTTGGTTAGGTTAGGTTAGGTTTGAGGTTAGGTTAGGTTAGGTTTGAGGTTAGGTTAGGTTAGGTTAGGTTTGAGGTTAGGTTAGGTTAGGTTAGGTTTGAGGTTAGGTTAGGTTAGGTTAGGTTTGAGGTTAGGTTAGGTTAGGTTTGAGGTTAGGTTAGGTTAGGTTTGAGGTTAGGTTAGGTTAGGTTAGGTTTGAGGTTAGGTTAGGTTAGGTTAGGTTTGAGGTTTGGTTAGGTTAGGTTAGGATTGAGGTTAGGTTAGGTTAGGTTAGGTTTGAGGTTAGGTTAGGTTAGGTTTGACGTTAGGTTAGGTTAGGTTAGGTTTGACGTTAGGTTAGGTTAGGTTAGGTTTGAGGTTAGGTTAGGTTAGGTTAGGTTTGAGGTTAGGTTAGGTTAGGTTAGGTTTGAGATTAGGTTTGAGGTTTGGTTAGGTTAGGTTAGGTTTGAGGTTAGGTTAGGTTAGGTTAGGTTTGAGGTTAGGTTAGATTAGGTTAGGTTTGAGGTTAGGTTAGGTTAGGTTAGGTTTGAAGTTAGGTTAGGTTAGGTTAGGTTTGAGGTTAGGTTAGGTTAGGTTTGAGGTTAGGTTAGGTTAGGTTTGAGGTTAGGTTAGGTTAGGTTTGAGGTTAGGTTAGGTTAGGTTAGGTTTGAAGTTAGGTTAGGTTAGGTTTGAGGTTAGGTTAGGTTAGGTTAGGTTTGAGGTTAGGTTAGGTTGGGTTAGGTTAGGTTTGTGTTTAGGTGAGGTTAGGTTAGGTTAGGTTTGGTCTGATGTTAGGTTAGGTTAGGTTTGAGGTTAGGTTAGGTTGGGTTAGGTTAGGTTTGAGGTTAGGTGTGGTTAGGTTTGAGGTTATGTGAGGTTAGGTTTGAGGTTATGTGAGGTTAGGTTTGAGGATATGTGAGGTTAGGTTTGAGTTTATGTGAGGTTAGGTTTGAGGTTATGTGAGGTTAGGTTTGAGGTTATGTGAGGTTAGGTTTGAGGTTATGTGAGGTTAGGTTTGAGGTTATGTGAGGTTAGGTTTGAGGTTATGTGAGGTTAGGTTTAAAGTTATGTGAGGTTAGGTATGAGGTTATGTGAGGTTAGGTTTGAGGTTATGTGAGGTTAGGTTTGAGGTTATGTGAGGTTAGGTTTGAAGTTATGTGAGGTTAGGTTTGAGGTTATGTGAGGTTAGGTTTGAGGTTATGTGAGGTTAGGTTTAAAGTTATGTGAGGTTAGGTTTGAGGTTATGTGACGTTAGGTTTGAGGTTATGTGAGGTTAGGTTTGAGGTTATGTGAGGTTAGGTTTGAGGTTAGTTTAAGTTAGGTTAGGTTTGAGGTTAGGTTAGGTTTGAGGTTAGGTTAGGTTAGGTTATTTTTGAGGTTAGGTTAGGTTAGGTTAGGTTTGAGGTTAGGTTAGTTTAGGTTTGAGGTTAGGTTAGGTTAGGTTAGGTTTGAGGTTAGGTTAGGTTTGAGGTTAGGTTAGGTTAGGTTAGGTTTGAGGTTAGGTTAGGTTAGGTTAGGTTTGAGGTTAGGTTAGGTTAGGTTAGGTTTGAGGTTAGGTTAGGTTAGGTTTAAGGTTAGGTTAGGTTAGGTTTGAGGTTTGGTTAGGTTAGGTTAGGTTTGAGGTTAGGTTAGGTTAGGTTTGAGGTTAGGTTAGGTTAGGTTAGGTTTGAGGTTAGGTTAGGTTAGGTTAGGTTTGAGGTTAGGTTAGGTTAGGTTAGGTTTGAGGTTAGGTTAGGTTAGGTTTGAGGTTAGGTTAGGTTAGGTTTGAGGTTAGGTTAGGTTAGGTTAGGTTTGAGGTTAGGTTAGGTTAGGTTAGGTTTGAGGTTTAATTAGGTTAGGTTAGGATTGAGGTTAGGTTAGGTTAGGTTAGGTTTGAGGTTAGGTTAGGTTAGGTTTGACGTTAGGTTAGGTTAGGTTAGGTTTGACGTTAGGTTAGGTTAGGTTAGGTTTGAGGTTAGGTTAGGTTAGGTTAGGTTTGAGGTTAGGTTAGGTTAGGTTTGAGATTAGGTTTGAGGTTTGGTTAGGTTAGGTTAGGTTTGAGGTTAGGTTAGGTTAGGTTAGGTTTGAGGTTAGGTTAGGTTAGGTTAGGTTTGAGGTTAGGTTAGGTTAGGTTAGGTTTGAAGTTAGGTTAGGTTAGGTTAGGTTTGAGGTTAGGTTAGGTTAGGTTTGAGGTTAGGTTAGGTTAGGTTTGAGGTTAGGTTAGGTTAGGTTAGGTTTGAAGTTAGGTTAGGTTAGGTTTGAGGTTAGGTTAGGTTAGGTTAGGTTTGAGGTTAGGTTAGGTTGGGTTAGGTTAGGTTTGTGTTTAGGTGAGGTTAGGTTAGGTTAGGTTTGGTCTGATGTTAGGTTAGGTTAGGTTTGAGGTTAGGTTAGGTTGGGTTAGGTTAGGTTTGAGGTTAGGTGTGGTTAGGTTTGAGGTTATGTGAGGTTAGGTTTGAGGTTATGTGAGGTTAGGTTTGAGGATATGTGAGGTTAGGTTTGAGTTTATGTGAGGTTAGGTTTGAGGTTATGTGAGGTTAGGTTTGAGGTTATGTGAGGTTAGGTTTGAGGTTATGTGAGGTTAGGTTTGAGGTTATGTGAGGTTAGGTTTGAGGTTATGTGAGGTTAGGTTTAAAGTTATGTGAGGTTAGGTATGAGGTTATGTGAGGTTAGGTTTGAGGTTATGTGAGGTTAGGTTTGAGGTTATGTGAGGTTAGGTTTGAAGTTATGTGAGGTTAGGTTTGAGGTTATGTGAGGTTAGGTTTGAGGTTATGTGAGGTTAGGTTTAAAGTTATGTGAGGTTAGGTTTGAGGTTATGTGAGGTTAGGTTTGAGGTTATGTGAGGTTAGGTTTGAGGTTATGTGAGGTTAGGTTTGAGGTTATGTGAGGTTAGGTTTAAAGTTATGTGAGGTTAGGTTTGAGGTTATGTGAGGTTAGGTTTGAGGTTATGTGAGGTTAGGTTTGAGGTTATGTGAGGTTAGGTTTGAGGTTATGTGAGGTTAGGTTTGAGGTTATGTGAGGTTAGGTTTGAGGTTATGTGAGGTTAGGTTTAAGGTTATGTGAGGTTAGGTTTGAGGATATGTGAGGTTAGGTTTGAGGTTATGTGAGGTTAGGTTTGAGGTTATGTGAGGTTAGGTTTGAGGTTAGTTTAAGTTAGGTTAGGTTTGAGGTTAGGTTAGGTTTGAGGTTAGGTTAGGTTAGGTTATTTTTGAGGTTAGGTTAGGTTAGGTTAGGTTTGAGGTTAGGTTAGTTTAGGTTTGAGGTTAGGTTAGGTTTGAGGTTAGGTTAGGTTTGAGGTTAGGTTAGGTTAGGTTAGGTTTGAGGTTAGGTTAGGTTAGGTTAGGTTTGAGGTTAGGTTAGGTTAGGTTAGGTTTGAGGTTAGGTTAGGTTAGGTTTAAGGTTAGGTAAGGTTAGGTTAGGTTTGAGGTTTGGTTAGGTTAGGTTAGGTTTGAGGTTAGGTTAGGTTAGGTTTGAGGTTAGGTTAGGTTAGGTTAGGTTTGAGGTTAGGTTAGGTTAGGTTAGGTTTGAGGTTAGGTTAGGTTAGGTTAGGTTTGAGGTTAGGTTAGGTTAGGTTTGAGGTTAGGTTAGGTTAGGTTTGAGGTTAGGTTAGGTTAGGTTAGGTTTGAGGTTAGGTTAGGTTAGGTTAGGTTTGAGGTTTGGTTAGGTTAGGTTAGGATTGAGGTTAGGTTAGGTTAGGTTAGGTTTGAGGTTAGGTTAGGTTAGGTTTGACGTTAGGTTAGGTTAGGTTAGGTTTGACGTTAGGTTAGGTTAGGTTAGGTTTGAGGTTAGGTTAGGTTAGGTTAGGTTTGAGGTTAGGTTAGGTTAGGTTAGGTTTGAGATTAGGTTTGAGGTTTGGTTAGGTTAGGTTAGGTTTGAGGTTAGGTTAGGTTAGGTTAGGTTTGAGGTTAGGTTAGGTTAGGTTAGGTTTGAGGTTAGGTTAGGTTAGGTTAGGTTTGAAGTTAGGTTAGGTTAGGTTAGTTTTGAGGTTAGGTTAGGTTAGGTTTGAGGTTAGGTTAGGTTAGGTTTAAAGTTAGGTTAGGTTAGGTTAGGTTTGAAGTTAGGTTAGGTTAGGTTTGAGGTTAGGTTAGGTTAGGTTAGGTTTGAGGTTAGGTTAGGTTGGGTTAGGTTAGGTTTGTGTTTAGGTGAGGTTAGGTTAGGTTAGGTTTGGTCTGATGTTAGGTTAGGTTAGGTTTGAGGTTAGGTTAGGTTGGGTTAGGTTAGGTTTGAGGTTAGGTGTGGTTAGGTTTGAGGTTATGTGAGGTTAGGTTTGAGGTTATGTGAGGTTAGGTTTGAGGATATGTGAGGTTAGGTTTGAGTTTATGTGAGGTTAGGTTTGAGGTTATGTGAGGTTAGGTTTGAGGTTATGTGAGGTTAGGTTTGAGGTTATGTGAGGTTAGGTTTGAGGTTATGTGAGGTTAGGTTTGAGGTTATGTGAGGTTAGGTTTAAAGTTATGTGAGGTTAGGTATGAGGTTATGTGAGGTTAGGTTTGAGGTTATGTGAGGTTAGGTTTGAGGTTATGTGAGGTTAGGTTTGAAG
Source organism: Petrolisthes cinctipes (assembly GCA_033782935.1). Taxonomy (NCBI): domain Eukaryota; kingdom Metazoa; phylum Arthropoda; class Malacostraca; order Decapoda; family Porcellanidae; genus Petrolisthes; species Petrolisthes cinctipes. Next base: position 17,507 of record JAWQEG010000268.1, on the reverse strand, counting down.
TTATGTGAGGTTAGGTTTGAGGTTATGTGAGGTTAGGTTTGAGGTTATGTGAGGTTAGGTTTAAAGTTATGTGAGGTTAGGTTTGAGGTTATGTGAGGTTAGGTTTGAGGTTATGTGAGGTTAGGTTTGAGGTTATGTGAGGTTAGGTTTGAGGTTATGTGAGGTTAGGTTTGAGGTTATGTGAGGTTAGGTTTGAGGTTATGTGAGGTTAGGTTTGAGGATATGTGAGGTTAGGTTTGAGTTTATGTGAGGTTAGGTTTGAGGTTATGTGAGGTTAGGTTTGAGGTTATGTGAGGTTAGGTTTGAGGTTATGTGAGGTTAGGTTTGAGGTTATGTGAGGTTAGGTTTGAGGTTATGTGAGGTTAGGTTTAAAGTTATGTGAGGTTAGGTATGAGGTTATGTGAGGTTAGGTTTGAGGTTATGTGAGGTTAGGTTTGAGGTTATGTGAGGTTAGGTTTGAAGTTATGTGAGGTTAGGTTTGAGGTTATGTGAGGTTAGGTTTGAGGTTATGTGAGGTTAGGTTTAAAGTTATGTGAGGTTAGGTTTGAGGTTATGTGAGGTTAGGTTTGAGGTTATGTGAGGTTAGGTTTGAGGTTATGTGAGGTTAGGTTTGAGGTTATGTGAGGTTAGGTTTGAGGTTATGTGAGGTTAGGTTTGAGGTTATGTGAGAGGTTTAAGGTTATGTGAGGTTAGGTTTGAGGATATGTGAGGTTAGGTTTGAGGTTATGTGAGGTTAGGTTTGAGGTTATGTGAGGTTAGGTTTGAGGTTATGTGAGGTTAGGTTTGAGGTTATGTGAGGTTAGTTTTGAGGTTATAACCTAACCTAACCGAACCTAACCTCAAACCTAACCTCACATAACTCAAACCTAACCTCACATAACTCAAACCTAACCTCACATAACCTCAAACCTAACCTCACATAACCTCAAACCTAACCTCACATAACCTCAAACCTAACCTCACATAACCTCAAACCTAACCTCACATAACCTCAAACCTAACCTCACATAACCTCAAACCTAACCTCACATAACCTCAAACCTAACCTCACATAACCTCAAACCTAACCTCACATAACCTCAAACCTAACCTCACATAACCTCAAACCTAACCTCACATAACTCAAACCTAACCTCACATAACCTCAAACCTAACCTCACATAACCTCAAACCTAACCTCACATAACCTCAAACCTAACCTCACATAACCTCAAACCTAACCTCACATAACATCAAACCTAACCTCACATAACATCAAACCCAACCTCACATAACTCAAACCTAACCTCACGTAACCTCAAACCTAACCTCACGTAACCTCAAACCTAACCTCACGTAACCTCAAACCTAACCTCACGTAACCTCAAACCTAACCTCACGTAACCTCAAACCTAACCTCACGTAACCTCAAACCTAACCTCACGTAACCTCAAACCTAACCTCACGTAACCTCAAACCTAACCTCACGTAACCTCAAACCTAACCTCACGTAACCTCAAACCTAACCTCACGTAACCTCAAACCTAACCTCACGTAACCTCAAACCTAACCTCACGTAACCTCAAACCTAACCTCACGTAACCTCAAACCTAACCTCACGTAACCTCAAACCTAACCTCACGTAACCTCAAACCTAACCTCACGTAACCTCAAACCTAACCTCACGTAACCTCAAACCTAACCTCACGTAACCTCAAACCTAACCTCACGTAGCCTCAAACCTAACCTCACATAACCTCAAACCTAACCTCACATAACCTCAAACCCAACCTCACATAACTCAAACCTAACCTCACATAACCTCAAACCTAACCTCACATAGCCTCAAACCTAACCTCACATAGCCTCAAACCTAACCTCACATAACCTCAAACCTAACCTCACATAACCTCAAACCTAACCTCACATAACCTCAAACCTAACCTCACATAACCTCAAACCTAACCTCACATAACCTCAAACCTAACCTCACATAACCTCAAACCTAACCTCACATAACTCAAACCTAACCTCACATAACCTCAAACCTAACCTCACATAACCTCAAACCTAACCTCACATAACCTCAAACCCAACCTCACATAACTCAAACCTAACCTCACATAACTCAAACCTAACCTCACATAACCTCAAACCTAACCTCACATAACCTCAAACCTAACCTCACATAACCTCAAACCTAACCTCACATAACCTCAAACCTAACCTCACATAACCTCAAACCTAACCTCACATAACCTCAAACCTAACCTCACATAACCTCAAACCTAACCTCACATAACCTCAAACCTAACCTCACATAACCTCAAACCTAACCTCACATAACCTCAAACCTAACCTCACATAACCTCAAACCTAACCTCACATAACTCAAACCTAACCTCACATAACTCAAACCTAACCTCACATAACTATAACCTAACCTCACATAACCTCAAACCTAACCTCACATAACCTCAAACCTAACCTCACATAACCTCAAACCTAACCTCACATAACCTCAAACCTAACCTCACATAACCTCAAACCTAACCTCACATAACATCAAACCTAACCTCACATAACTCAAACCTAACCTCACATAACTTAAACCTAACCTCACATAACCTCAAACCTAACCTCACATAACCTCAAACCTAACCTCACATAACCTCAAACCTAACCTCACATAACTTCAAACCTAACCTCACATAACCTCAAACCTAACCTCACATAACTTCAAACCTAACCTCACATAACCTCAAACCTAACCTCACATAACTCAAACCTAACCTCACATAACTCAAACCTAACCTCACATAACCTCAAACCTAACCTCACATAACCTCAAACCTAACCTCACATAACCTCAAACCTAACCTCACATAACCTCAAACCTAACCTCACATAACCTCAAACCTAACCTCACATAACCTCAAACCTAACCTCACATAACCACAAACCTAACCTCGCATAACCTCAAACCTAACCTCACATAACCTCAAACCTAACCTCGCATAACCTCAAACCTAACCTCGCATAACCTCAAACCTAACCTCGCATAACCTCAAACCTAACCTCGCATAACCTCAAACCTAATCTCGCATAACCTCAAACCTAACCTCACATAACATCAAACCTAACCTCACATAACTCAAACCTAACCTCACATAACTCAAACCTAACCTCACGTAACCTCAAACCTAACCGCACGTAACCTCAAACCTAACCGCACGTAACCTCAAACCTAACCTCACGTAACCTCAAACCTAACCTCACGTAACCTCAAACCTAACCTCACGTAACCTCAAACCTAACCTCACGTAACCTCAAACCTAACCTCACGTAACCTCAAACCTAACCTCACGTAATCTCAAACCTAACCTCACGTAATCTCAAACCTAACCTCACGTAATCTCAAACCTAACCTCACGTAACCTCAAACCTAACCTCACGTAACCTCAAACCTAACCTCACGTAACCTCAAACCTAACCTCACGTAACCTCAAACCTAACCTCACGTAACCTCAAACCTAACCTCACGTAACCTCAAACCTAACCTCACGTAGCCTCAAACCTAACCTCACATAACTCAAACCTAACCTCACATAACCTCAAACCTAACCTCACATAACCTCAAACCCAACCTCACATAACTCAAACCTAACCTCACATAACCTCAAACCTAACCTCACATAACCTCAAACCTAACCTCACATAGCCTCAAACCTAACCTCACATAACCTCAAACCTAACCTCACATAACCTCAAACCTAACCTCACATAACCTCAAACCTAACCTCACATAACCTCAAACCTAACCTCACATAACCTCAAACCTAACCTCACATAACCTCAAACCTAACCTCACATAACCTCAAACCTAACCTCACATAACCTCAAACCTAACCTCACATAACCTCAAACCCAACCTCACATAACTCAAACCTAACCTCACATAACTCAAACCTAACCTCACATAACCTCAAACCTAACCTCACATAACCTCAAACCTAACCTCACATAACCTCAAACCTAACCTCACATAACCTCAAACCTAACCTCACATAACCTCAAACCTAACCTCACATAACCTCAAACCTAACCTCACATAACCTCAAACCTAACCTCACATAACCTCAAACCTAACCTCACATAACCTCAAACCTAACCTCACATAACCTCAAACCTAACCTCACATAACCTCAAACCTAACCTCACATAACCTCAAACCTAACCTCACATAACCTCAAACCTAACCTCACATAACTCAAACCTAACCTCACATAACTCAAACCTAACCTCACATAACTCAAACCTAACCTCACATAACTATAACCTAACCTCACATAACCTCAAACCTAACCTCACGTAACCTCAAACCTAACCTCACATAACCTCAAACCTAACCTCACATAACCTCAAACCTAACCTCACATAACCTCAAACCTAACCTCACATAACATCAAACCTAACCTCACATAACTCAAACCTAACCTCACATAACTTAAACCTAACCTCACATAACCTCAAACCTAACCTCACATAACCTCAAACCTAACCTCACATAACCTCAAACCTAACCTCACATAACTTCAAACCTAACCTCACATAACCTCAAACCTAACCTCACATAACTCAAACCTAACCTCACATAACTCAAACCTAACCTCACATAACCTCAAACCTAACCTCACATAACCTCAAACCTAACCTCACATAACCTCAAACCTAACCTCACATAACCTCAAACCTAACCTCACATAACCTCAAACCTAACCTCACATAACCTCAAACCTAACCTCACATAACCTCAAACCTAACCTCACATAACCTCAAACCTAACCTCGCATAACCTCAAACCTAACCTCGCATAACCTCAAACCTAACCTCGCATAACCTCAAACCTAACCTCGCATTACCTCAAACCTAACCTCGCATAACCTCAAACCTAACCTCACATAACCTCAAACCTAACCTCACATAACCTCAAACCTAACCTCACATAACCTCAAACCTAATCTCACATAACATCAAACCTAACCTCACATAACATCAAACCTAACCTCACATAACTCAAACCTAACCTCACATAACTCAAACCTAACCTCACATAACCTCAAACCTAACCTCACATAACCTCAAACCTAACCTCACATAACCTCAAACCTAACCTCACATAACCTCAAACCTAACCTCACATAACCTCAAACCTAACCTCACATAACCTCAAACCTAACCTCACATAACCTCAAACCTAACCTCACATAACCTCAAACCTAACCTCACAAACCTCAAACCTAACCTCACATAACCTCAAACCTAACCTCACATAACCTCAAACCTAACCTCACATAACCTCAAACCTAACCTCACATAACCTCCAACCTAACCTCACATAACCTCCAACCTAACCTCACATAACCTCAAACCTAACCTCACATAACCTCAAACCTAACCTCACATAACCTCAAACCTAACCTCACATAACCTCAAACCTAACCTCACCTAACCTCAAACCTAACTTCACCTAACCTCAAACCTAACCTCACGTAACCTCAAACCTAACCTCACGTAACCTCAAACCTAACCTCACGTAACCTCAAACCTAACCTCACGTAGCCTCAAACCTAACCTCACATAACATCAAACCCAACCTCACATAACTCAAACCTAACCTCACATAACTCAAACATAACATCACATAACCTCAAACCTAACCTCACATAACCTGAAACCTAACCTCACATAACCTCAAACCCAACCTCACATAACATCAAACCCAACCTCACATAACTCAAACCTAACCTCACATAACCTCAAACCTAACCTCACATAACCTCAAACCTAACCTCACATAGCCTCAAACCTAACCTCACATAACCTTAAACCTAACCTCACATAACATCAAACCTAACCTCACATAACCTCAAACCTAACCTCACATAACCTCAAACCTAACCTCATATAACCTTAAACCTAACCTCACATAACTCAAACCTAACCTCACATAACTCAAACCTAACCTCACATAACCTCAAACCTAACCTCACATAACCTCAAACCTAACCTCACATAACCTCAAACCTAACCTCACATAACCTCAAACCTAACCTCACATAACCTCAAACCTAACCTCACATAACCTCAAACCTAACCTCACATAACCTCAAACCTAACCTCACATAACCTCAAACCTAACCTCACATAACCTCAAACCTAACCTCACATAACCTCAAACCTAACCTCACATAACCTCAAACCTAACCTCACATAACATCAAACCTAACCTCACATAACCTCAAACCTAACCTCACATAACTCAAACCTAACCTCACATAACTATAACCTAACCTCACATAACCTCAAACCTAACCTCACATAACCTCAAACCTAACCTCACATAACCTCAAACCTAACCTCACATAACCTCAAACCTAACCTCACATAACCTCAAACCTAACCTCACATAACCTCAAACCTAACCTCACATAACATCAAACCTAACCTCACATAACTCAAACCTAACCTCACATAACTTAAACCTAACATCACAAAACCTCAAACCTAACCTCACATAACCTCAAACCTAACCTCACATAACCTCAAACATAACCTCACATAACCTCAAACCTAACCTCAAATAACCTCAAACCTAACCTCACATAACCTCAAACCTAACCTCACATAACCTCAAACCTAACCTCACATAACATCAAACCTAACCTCACATAACTCAAACCTAACCTTACATAATCAAACCTAACCTCACATAACTCAAACCTAACCTCACATAACTCAAACCTAACCTCACATAACCTCAAACCTAACCTCACATAACCTCAAACCTAACCTCACATAACCTCAAACCTAACCTCACATAACCTCAAACCTAACCTCACATAACCTCAAACTTAACCTCACATAACCTCAAACCTAACCTTACATAACCTTAAACCTAACCTCACATAACCTCAGACCTAACCTCACATAACCTCAGACCTAACCTCACATAACCTCAAACCTAACCTCACATAACCTCAAACCTAACCTCACATAACCTCAAACCTAACCTCACATAATCTCAAACCTAACCTCACATAACCTCAAACCTAACCTCACATAACCTCAAACCTAACCTCACATAACCTCAAACCTAACCTCACATAACCTCAAACCTAACCTCACATAACTCAAACCTAACCTCACATAGCCTCAAACCTAACCTCACATAACCTCAAACCTAACCTCACATAACCTCAAACCTAACCTCACATAACCTCAAACCTAACCTCACATAACCTCAAACCTAACCTAACATAACCTCAAACCTAACCTCACATAACCTCAAACCTAACCACACATAACCTCAAACCTAACCTCATATAACCTCAAACCTAACCTCACATAACCTCAAACCTAACCTCACATAACCTCAAACCTAACCTCACATAACCTCAAACCTAACCTCACATAACCTCAAACCTAACCTCACATAACCTCAAACCTAACCTCACATAACCTCAAACCTAACCTCACATAACCTCAAACCTAACCTCACATAACCTCAAACCTAACTTCACCTAACCTCAAACCTAACCTCACATAACCTCAAACCTAACCTCACATAACCTCAAACTTAACCTCACCTAACCTCACCTAACCTCAAACCTAACCTCACCTAACCTCAAACCTAACCTCACCTAACCTCAAACCTAACCTCACCTAACCTCAAACCTAACCTCACCTAACCTTAAACCTAACCTCACCTAACCTCAAACCTAACCTCACCTAACCTCAAACCTAACCTCACCTAACCTCAAACCTAACCTCACCTAACCTCAAACCTAACTTAACCCAACCTAACCTAACCTCAAACCTAACCTAACCTAACCTTAAACCTAACCTAACCTAACCTAACCTCAAACCTAACCTAACCTAACCTCAAACCTAACCTAACCTAACCTCAAACCTAACCTAACCTAACCTCAAACCTAACCTATCCTAACCTAACCTAACCTCAAACCTAACCTAACCTAACCTCAAACCTAACCTAACCTAACCTCAAACCTAACCTAACCTAACCTAACCTAACCTCAAACCTAACCTAACCTAACCTAACCTAGCCTCAAACCTAACCTAACCTAACCTCAAACCTAACCTAACCTAACCTAACCTCAAACCTAACCTAACCTAACCTAACCTTAAACCTAACCTAACCTAACCTCACCTAACCTCAAACCTAACCTAACCTAACCTAACCTCAAACCTAACCTAACCTAACCTAACCTCAAACCTAACCTAACCTAACCTAACCTCAAACCTAACCTAACCTAACCTAACCTCAAACCTAACCTAACCTAACCTCAAACCCAACCTAACCTAACCTATCCTCAAACCTAACCTAACCTAACCTCAAACCTAACCTAACCAAACCTAACCTCAAACCTAACCTAACCTCAAACCTAACCTAACCTAACCTAACCTCATCTAACCTAACCTAACCTCAAACCTAACCTAACCTAACCTCAAACCTAACCTAACCTAACCTCAAACCAAACCTAACCTCAAACCTAACCTAACCTAACCTCAAACCTAACCTAACCTAACCTAACCTCAAACCTAACCTAACCTAACCTCAAACCTAACATAACCTAACCTCAAACCTAACCTAACCTAACCTAACCTTAAACCTAACCTAACCTAACCTCACCTAACCTAACTTCAAACCTAACCTAACCTAACCTAACCTAGCCTCAAACCTAACCTAACCTAACCTCAAACCTAACCTAACCTAACCTAACCTCAAACCTAACCTAACCTAACCTAACCTTAAACCTAACCTAACCTAACCTCAAACCTAACCTAACCTAACCTAAGCTCAAACCTAACCTAACCTAACATAACCTCAAACCTAACCTAACCTAACCTAACCTCAAACCTAACCTAACCTAACCTAACCTCAAACCTAACCTAACCTCAAACCTAACCTAACCTCAAACCTTACATTACCTAACCTAACCTAACCCAACCTCAAACCTAACCTAACCTAACCTAACCTAACCTCAGACCTAACCTAACCTAACCTAACCTAACCTAACCTCAAACCTAACCTAACCTAACCTAACCACAAACCTAACCTAACCTAACCTAAACTAACCTCAAACCTAACCTAACCTAACCTCAAACCTAACCTAACCTAACCTAACCTCAAACCTAACCTAACCTAACCTCAAACCTAACCTCAAACCTAACCTAACCTAACCTAACCTAACCTCAAACCTAACCTAACCTAACCTCAAACCTAACCTAACTTAACCTAACCTCAAACCTAACCAAACCTAACCTAACCTAACCTCAAACCTAACCTCACCTAACCTCAAACTTTACCTCACCTAACCGCAAACCTAACCTCACCTAACCTCAAACCTAACCTCACCTAACCTCAAACCTAACCTCACCTAACCTCAAACCTAACCTCACCTAACCTCAAACCTAACCTAACCCAACCTAACCTAACCTCAAACCTAACCTAACCTAACCTCAAACCTAACCTAACCTAACCTAACCTCAAACCTAACCTAACCTAACCTCAAACCTAACCTAACCTCAAACCTAACCTAACCTAACCTAACCTCAAACCTAACCTAACCTAACCTAACCTCAAACCTAACCTAACCTAACCTAACCTCAAACCTAACCTAACCTAACCTCAAACCTAACCAAACCTAACTTAACCTCAAACCTAACCTAACCTAACCTAACCTCAAATCTAACCTAACCTAACCTAACCTCAAACCTAACCTAACCTAACCTCAAACCTAACCTAACCTAACCTAACCTCAAACCTAACCTAACCTAACCTTAAACCTAACCTAACCTAACCTCACCTAACCTAACCTCAAACCTAACCTAACATAACCTAACCTCAAACCTAACCTAACCTAACCTAACCTAACCTAACCTAACCTCAAACCTAACATAACATAACCTAACCTAACCTAACCCAACCTAACCTAACCTCAAACCTAACCTAACCTAACCTAACCTAACCTAAGAGCTAACCTAACCTAACCTCAAACCTAACCTAACCCAACCTAACCTCAAACCTAACCTAACCTAACCTCAAACCTAACCTAACCTAACCTCAAACCTAACCTAACCTAAACTAACCTAACCTAACCTCAAACCTAACCTAACCTAACCTAACCTAACCAAACCTCAAACCTAACCTAACCTAACCTAACCACAAACCTAACCTAACCTAACCTAAACTAACCTCAAACCTAACCTAACCTAACCTCAAACCTAACCTAACCTAACCTAACCTCAAACCTAACCTAACCTAACCTCAAACCTAACCTCAAACCAAACCTACCCTAACCTAACCTAACCCCAAACCTAACCAAACCTAACCTCAAACCTAACCTAATCTAACCTAACCTCAAACCTAACCTAACGTAACTAAACCTAACCTCAAACCTAACCTAACCTAACCTAACCTAACCTAACCTCACCTAACCTCAAACCTAACCTAACCTAACCTAATCTCAAACCTAACCTAACCTAAACTAACCTCAAACCTAACCTAACCCAACCTAACCTAAAACCTAACCTAACCTAACCTAACCTCAAACCTAACCTAACCTAGCCTAACCTCAAACCTAACCTAACCTAACCTAACCTAACCTAACCTAACCTAACCTAACCTCAAACCTAACCTAACGTAACCTAACCTCAAACCTAACCTAACCTAACCTAACCTCAAACCTAACCTAACCTAACCTAACCTCAAACCTAACCAAACCTAACCTAACCTCAAACCAAACCTAACCTAACCTAACCTCAAACCTAACCTAACCTAACCTAACCTCAAACCTAACCTAACGTAACCTAACCTCAAACCTAACCTAACCTAACCTAACCTCAAACCTAACCTAACCTAACCTAACCTCAAACCTAACCAAACCTATCCTAACCTCAAACCTAACCTAACCTAACCTAACCTCAAACCTAACCTAACCTAACCTAACCTCAAACCTAACCTAACCTCAAACCTAACCTAACCTAACCTAACCTAACCTAACCTCAAACCTAACCTAACCTAACCTTAGCTCAAACCTAACCTAACCTAACCAAACCTCAAACCTAACCTAACCTAAACTCACCTCAAACCTAACCTAACCTAACCTCAAACCTAACCTAACCTAACCTAACCTTAAACCTAACCTAACCTAATCTTAAACCTAACCTAACCTAACCTCAAACCTAACCTAACCTAACCTAACCTCAAACCTAACCTAACCTAACCTCAAACCTAACCTAACCTAACCTACCCTCAAACCTAACCTAACCTAACCTTAAACCTAACCTAACCTAACCTTAAACCTAACCTAACCTAACCTAACCTCAAACCTAACCTAACCTAACCTCAAACCTAACCTAACCTAACCTCAAACCAAACCTAACCTTAAACCTAACCTAACCTAACCTAACCTCAAACTTAACTTAACCTAACCTCAAACCTAACCTAACCTAACCTAACCTCAAACCTTACCTAACCTAACCTAACCTCAAACCTAACCTAACCTAACCTCAAACCTAACCTAACCTAACCTAACCTCAAACCTAACCTAACCTAACCTAACCTCAAACCTAACCTAACCTAACCTCAAACCTAACCTAACCTAACTTCAAACCTAACCTAACCTAACCTCAAACCTAACCTAACCTTACCTCAAACCTAACCTAACCTCAAACCTAACATAACCTAACCTAACCTAACCTAACCTAACCTAACCTCAGACCAAACCTAACCTAACCTAACCTCAAACCTAAATTAACCTAACCTAACCTCAAACCTAACCTAACCTAACCTCAAACCTAACCTAACCAAACCTAACCTAACCTAACCTCAAACCTAACCTAACCTAACCTAACCTAACCTAACCTAACCTCCAACTTAACCTAACCTAACCTCAAATCTAACCTAACCTAACCTAACCTCAAACCTAACCTAACCTAACCTAACCTAACCTCAAACCTAACCTCACCAAACCTCAAACCTAACCTCACCTAACCGCAAACCTAACCTCACCTAACCTCAAACCTAACATCACCTAACCTCAAACCTAACCTCACCTAACCTCAAACCTAACCTCACCTAACCTCAAACCTAACCTCACCTACCCTCTAACCTAACCTAACCCAACCTAACCTAACCTCAAACCTAACCTAACCTAACCTCAGACCAAACCTAACCTAACCTAACCTAACCACAAACCTAACCTAACCCAACCTAACCTAACCTCAATCCTAACCTAACCTAGCCTCAGACCAAACCTAACCTAACCTAACCTCAAACCTAACCTAACCTAACCTCAAACCTAACCTAACCTAACCTAACCTCAAACCTAACCTAACCTAACCTCAAACCTAACCTAACCTAACCTAACCTAACCTAACCTCAAACCTAACCTAACCTAACCTCAAACCTAACCTAACCTAACCTAACCTAACCTAACCTAA